>JTDE01001161.1:33368-64994 GCA_014338405.1 Paragonimus skrjabini miyazakii
TCGGGGTGGGGTCCCCCAAGTCAACCCCCTTCCGCGGCATAAACGATCAGGAAGTATCAGAAATTATCGTTCTCTCGACAGTAACATTACTAACCGATGTCGACTTTCTCCTACTAGTTTACCCCCTATTCATTCTGCCTTCCATATGCCTTCGGGCGATAATTGTTTTCTGAGGCCAAGACAACTGGTAAACATTGGCGCCTTCAATGTGTGCACTCTCCGACAAGTCGGTCAGCAAACTTCTTTGGAAACTACTGTCTCAAGTCTGAACATTGATGTGTGCTGTGTGTCGGAGACACGAGTTTACGAGTCTAACACGGTTATCCATTTGAGCTCACATCTAAACAACTGTCGCTCCAAGCGCCTCTATCTCAGGGTTTCCGGTGATGCCGAAACTGAATCTCGTGGCCAAGCTGGAGTGAAAATTGCACTCAGTTCCAGATTTGAGCAATGCTTGCTCGATTTGATCCCAGTGAACAGTCGCTTGTGCACTGTCAGACTCAATACGGCGGTTGAAGTCTGTCGACACAAATAAGAAAGACGTTACGTATTTATTATACCGGCGTACGCTCCAACGAATAGCTGTTCGGATGCTACCAAGGATGCGTTCTATGACGCCTTTGTTGATCTTTTGAAATGGACTAAACACTGAAATATCCTCATATTGGCGGGCCATTTGAATGCTCAGCTTTGTCGTATTTCTCCAGATGAATAGCGGCTGGGAGGTATGTTTGGAGTCTGCGCACGCTTACCAGGAGGCGCTGGTGAACAAGTTGCTCAGTTCCAGTCAAGTGAAAGATCCTAACGAACACTGGGAACAAATCGCCGCAGCTAGGAAAGCATGCTGTGAACAGGCTTGTTCCGAAGGAACTGTTAACTTGCGACAAAACTGGATTTCCGTCATGTCGATAAACCTCGTGAACAAGCGTCGCTCGATCCCACCTAGTTCTGAATATGATGACGACCGTCGAAAACTTAAACGCAAGCTGGATAAAAGCTTGCGCAAAGACCGTGAGCACTACTTGGTCGAACATGCGAAAGAGATAGAAAAAGCTTTTCATCTGGGAATACCAGAAGGCTTTTCCTTGATCTGTGGTTGTACTGGCCGTCGAGTCGACGTCAGTGAGACCATACGTGTTCATTCATCATCAGTCAATCGCGCCGAATTGACAGGTGGACTGAACATTTTGAAGTGCAGCTCAGCTGGCCTCAACAAGATCACGTGGACGACCAGACCCGAATGATCAGTTATTGCATTCCAGACTATCCTCCGTCGGAAGCAGAAGCGGTCCTGGAGCTCAAGTAATTGAAGCACAATAAGGCTGTTGGACCAGACCTCCTCTCTTGTTCTGTTTCCAAGGAAGGCAAAGACATGTTGCTATCAGAACTGACAAAACTTCCCCAAACGATTTGGGAGACTGAAGTGGTACCTCACAATTGGTGCTTATGAACAATAAATCCCGTTTTCGAAAAGGGGGCCCGAATTCTATGTGACAACCACAGAGGCATCAGTTTTGTGTCTGTTGCGTTCTGGATACTCACTGGCCTTATTTCACGTCGGCACACTAAGCCCAGAAAAAGTCAGATACGCGAAGAACAGGGAGGATTCCGACCCGGTCGAGGATGCGTTGATCACATTTTACCTTGCGACTGATCTTGGAACATCGGCGCTCTTATGAGCAGTCGACGGTCTTGATCTTTTTAGACCTAAATGCCGCTTTCGATTCAGTTGCTCGTAACGTTCTCTGGAGCTGTCTTTATCGCGAAGGAGTACCAGGGAAATACGTGACTTTGTGGGGATAACTGTATACTGAATCGGTAAGCTGGGTGAAATTTTATGGCCAACCTTTTTCGGGCGTTCATCGCTTCCAGTGGTGTTCACCAGGGGTGTCCGATTTCTCCCTCCCTGTTCAATTTTGTCGTGGGCGACATTCTGGAGGATGCACTCGAGGAGTTCAGTGAACTTGGTGTTGAGCTTCATTCTGGCGCTTGTTTGACTGACATGGAGCATACGGATGTCATTGTCTTACTTAGCTCCTCTGCCGAAGACATGCTGACCATGCTGGACAGGGTGAGTGACCGAGCTGGTTTTTATGGAATGCGCTTCGCACCTTCAAAGTTCAAAGTGCTGTTTCAAGACTGAGGCATTTCCACTTCTACTTTCTTCATTGCAGGTAATCCGTTTGAGACTATGAACAGTTTCACCTACTTGAGTAGCACTATCTCGTCAGCCTGTAATATTGCTGATGGGACATCAGCAAGGCCAGCAAAGGTACGAGTTGCCTTTGCCAAGTTGCGTCATCTATGTTGTCGGAAGGACGTTGGGTTGTCGCTGAAAGGAAGAGTATTTAATGCTTGTGTGCGTTCCATTTTGTTCGGAGATGTGGCATGTTTGCAAGGAAGATGTCAACAGGTATTGGAGTGTTTGACCACCGTTGTCACCGCCAATTAGACCGCATTATATGAGCTGATTACGTGAGAAATACGCCCTTTCTCCTGCGCGTATTTCGGAACGCTGGGAATGCGCGATCATTTGGTTAACTAATCACGGTGCACAGCTTGCGATGGTCGGATCCCGTACACCGTATTTCATCTGATCGTTTACCGTACCGTGAATTATATACTGGGGCCACCAACAGTTGGGTAAAACCGCGTGGTGGTTAACCAACAACGTGGTCACCTTGACTGCTTCAGTGAGCAAAGTGAGTAGGTGTCGCCTGCCTGACTAGGGTCCTCGTGATCACTCAAACCGCTGGGTAGAGACGCTATCCGAGATGGCGATGTGTTACAGTCACTGGCGTACCTGTATCTATACCATTTCTAGTTTTCCGCTTAGTCTTGTTTTAGTAATTTTCACCTCTCTTAGTAACGTTTTCTTCCAGGATGTTCCACGTTACTGTTGAGGTGAGTGGCAGCCTCAGCCTCAGTACCAGGCTCATGGCTGTTATGATGATGATGATTAAAATGATGATGAATAATCGAATTACGTCGTTGGCGAGATGCAAGAATAATGTCACTGCATAAAATATTTAATACTATACTGTTAGACTTTGTAACTGCTTACGCGGAAATCCGCTGTTTAACACTAGAACCGTCCACCTTTTGGTCTACCTTTCGTCTGTTGAAAAAAGTTTGTGTGAGTGCAATTGTACCGAATTTCATTGATTTCCTTAGATAATATCATCCACCAATCCTCCTGTCATTTAAATTGCTTAACCTCAACAATTACCTTCACGAGGTTAAATTGAGAACAGCCATCAGAATCCAGTTTGTTCCTTCTTCAATAGAACGAGACTAGTTCTTGTTCAGTACTGCCGCAACTGAATAGTCTAACAGCTCGGCAACCGAGTGCCGGCCAAGTTTAGACAAGATGACTTTCTGTTGTCTTAGATGACGAGTAATCGTGGTGGTTCTAGTGTCAAGACTGCCCAGTAAACGACATCCACCTGAAGCTGACAGTTTCCTAAAGGGAACTGTAGGATCACCGTGTTTCAACGTATCAACATAGGACGACAGACGCTGCCAGATATTAAACTTTAGCTTTACTACTGTAAGTAGTGTGTGTTGTGGATTGGTGAAAATTCAACATTACTTCCATTTTGTTATAGCCTTTCTCATTTGCGTAATTCCATCCAGTCCTTTTTGAACTGTTACTTCAGACTCGAGTTTTGCTCTTAATGAGGCTCGTCATCTGTAAATATTTTCGTCACGGTTGGGGTTTGAAATGCGGCCAAGGTAACCATATTGACCAATGGGACAGTGAAAGCACATTCGGCATGTCCGAATTAGCACATAAAATGCACAACTACATTCTCTCGCGAGTCGTACGCAGAGCGTCTGCTTGCTTGGTCTCAGAAGCAAGTATTACGAGGGGGAGTCAAAAATTAGTGCCAATGTTTTTAATTCTGGTGAAGTTTTTCATAAAATTACCTGAATTTTTTCCCAGTTATAAATGATTATATCATTTACGTTATATAATAGTTTGTTTCTTACTTTTCATGTTTTTAGACTCACAAGGAAAATTCAAAATGGCTGCCCCGTAGAGTTGCGTCAAAAACAAACAGCAGTGATTGAATTCCTTGTTACTGAGGGGGAAACCCCATGAACATTCACGGACGATTAACAAATGTGGTTGAGGACAATACTGTAGATCATAGCAATGTATGCAGGTGGGTTCGTCGTTTGAAGGATGAAAAGGTGGGAACCATGAGCGTAGCCGATAAACCCCGTTCTGGCCGTCCATCCGCGTCTGTCAATCCTGCCACTAAAGCAAAAGCAGATGCTCTGATCAGAGATGACAGGCGTATAACTCTTGATGATTTGGCAGAAAACCTTGGAGTAAGCCAGGGAAGTGCTTACAACATAGTCCAGTCACTTGGCTTTTCAAAAGTGTGTGCCGCTGGGTACCGAGAGAGCTGACTACCGAACGCAAGACTGACAGGGTCACTGCCTGCACTGAACTTCTTCAACAAAGTCAAAGATACAACAACGGCATCCTCCATATTCACCAGATTTAGCGCCTTCAGATTATCACCTCTTCGGCCCCATGAAAGAGGGTTTGAGATGCAAGCATTTTTCCAGTGACGAGGAAGTGAAAACCACAGACAACAAAATTTTACGAGGCAAGGATAAATGCGCTCATTCAAAGGTGTAACGTTGCTATTGAGCGTAACGGTGACTATGTTGAGAAGTAGGGATGTGATCCACAGAGGACCAGCTTTATTTTGATGTATAATACATGTTCCTGTGTTGGTAATTATACCTGTCCGAAATAAAATGGCTTTACTTTTTGACACCCCCTCGTACGATGAACTCTAACCAGAACTAAACCTGGGCTAAGAAATTCTCTTCGAAAGAGACAAAATGAAATGTCTGTATGAAGGAGTCACTACCTGTTGCGCACAACACTGAATGTTACTGTTTAATCAACCGGATGTCACGGGTAACCATGAGTATAAGTTTGGGAAAACGAATTCGTGAAATTTACGTAAGCTTTTTTGCAATGTTCGTTTGAAAGTAGCTTGCAAACGACCGTGCATTGCGGTGGGTGAGTGGTCCTTAGTAAATTGGTTCAAACTGAAACAGCCAGTGTCGTATGTTGAAAGATAATGACTCATGCCACCTTTGATAACCATCTTACCGATGACCTTCTGACCAGATTTGTTTTGCAGGAGAGTATTCAGTCACTCAATGTTTGTTTCAAATCTCACGCTTGATTATTTATAGACCAGGATATGTTAATTCTTTAAACCACTTTCTTCTAAGCCCGAAGATACTTCCGAATTCAGTAACTGATAACATTCAAATACCAGCGTCTCCAATCGGTTTCCTGACACTTGCCAAAGGATCCTAAAGGTATTCTTTTGTTAGAAATCGATCAAAGACGATGATATTCTCAACGTTGACTATTACCTAGACGCACAGTATCTACTTGTTCACCATTGGCCTCTGTACGTAGATTAAAGTCATGCAGACACCTGAACCCTTCTTAACTGCAATCAAACTAACCTGCATTTTTGAACAACCACTAAACAACTGACAATGATCTTGTGGTTCACATGTACTCTAGGCCAATATTCTTACTACCCCACACAAATATGTTTGTTTCTATTGTTTCTTCAGTAACCCGATGATCAAACACAGAAAGCCAGAGATTTTATAGTCCTCATGTTATCAGCTAGTATTTCGAACGTTATGAAGTTAAACTTGAACAAAATTTTACATCTAAATTTAGCATCTGTTAGCCAGCGTGGACCTAACCTGATATAATCATGGGTTTTAATTAAACCTAGTACACTTCTAAACATTTGTATTCGTCCCTTGCGTCCGATCAATTAGGCGACTTTCAATTATTATAAGTAACTTTTCTAATAGTAGACTTTCATTGGAGTCCACACATCCCTCACCAACCCAGCTAAGAGGGCACCAAATCCTTAAGATCCCACAGGACTAAACAGAAATAAACGTTACAACCAGTTATTTTTGTGCAGAAACGTCGGCGCGTGAATGTCTTATATGAATATCACGTTGATCAAGCTCCACTGAAGGACTTCACGCCGATTATTACTTGAACATTGTTACTAGGTCGCCCAAGTGTTTTATCATTGACCACAAACAGGAAAGCGCCAGACTCAGATACGAAAGCGTTTATTGCCCCATACTTCTGAGAATCACTTTGTCAATTTGTTTTTTAGAGTATCTATTGAAAGGAAGTCGTAATTTGAAGCAGACCAAAGTATACCGCTGATATCGTGAGACGGTCATAACTCCCCTTGATTACATTGGCTGAAGCATTGGATTATTCAGCCGTTCGAACTGGAGACAGTGGCAATAAGTCCTTTTGATTCGATTAGCAACTGACACAGTTATGACAGGCAGACTTTCCCTCACCAGTTTACCAGCGAACACCCAAAGCGCTTACGGAACAAGCACGGAAAGCACTTCTAATTCATGGGATCAGTGTACCGTTCAGTGAGTCTGCTAACATCTCTCTATTTCTCGAAATTATCTGCCTACCACGATCCAAAAAATCGCGAATATTCCGTTTCTTCTCAAAACAGTCAGTTGGTTAGAACTGAGTTAGGAACGGTGAATTCGTCACTAAGTTAGTTAGAAGTCATGCTAGGCAACAAGGCCGAATACTTCACCTTCACATTATTTTGAGGTATGGTACTTTTACTGATTCAGTGAAAAGTAGAAGGGAGTACACACTGGGTTCCGATTATATCATTTCAACTTTTGCTACTCAATCAAATCTTAATTCAACGAAATCTGACATAGATAGGAGATTGCTAGCATTATAAACAAATTATTAAATCTGAATAATTACTGGGATCGATAAGCAGAGTAGTACGAGTGATAATTCAATCCGTCGGAAATTCGAGAAAGCGAAGCCATGATTATTTTATTAATAGGACGCTGTTCATCTACACTAATTTCTAGTATGTTCATATGTTTGTACAACAAAATAAATAAATTTCACTTATTCTGCCGGAAACTCACTAACAGTTCAATGCAACTCAGCTCCTGATGTGAAGAACACTACTGCTTTGGATCTAAAGCACAATTTGCCAAATTAAACACAATCCATAATGGGTTGTTGGGACTGCATAGGAATGTTAATTACACATGATAAAACTATCCACTTTGTTCCATCTGCGCGGACATTATAGGATTTACGAACCAAATGGCCCACAGTTAATCGGTACAACAATGCTTGTTGGTTAACGGCACCGTGACGACGCTAGAGAATGTGGAAAATTTCCCACATATTGCCTTACATCCGTAAAGTCAGGTCAAAAGGAAAATGTGTAGCAAACAACTGAAAACATTCCAACGAGAAGCAAAATGCAGGAACAAGAAAGTCGGGCAATCAAGACGCTGACCGAATTGCAAAATCCATCAAGTTTGTCTAACAAAACACCGGCGAATAAAGCGGACGAAGTGAAAACGATCTACTTAGGAAAGGTGATATGAAAACACAAAGAAGCCATGCTCGAGTCACACAGAGGGAGCATCGATCATATTAAAAAATGAAGAGTCTACAAACTGAACTTATCCAACCTGTTAGGATACAAGCCGATACAATAAATGGAAAAATTGTTAAAGCTGAGTACAGTTCACCGTTGAATAGTCAAAAACGTGAGAAGTATCTTGTTTCAAGATAGTCCACTTCGTTGCATGCATCTTACTCGGCCTGATAATGGTTGGTTGGGCTAATCTAAATTTAACCTCTACCATCCTTATACAAAACGTGGGTAGGGGAGACATGTACATTTCATGTCCGTCATCTAGGACAATTCACTGGGTTATGTCACTACCTCATCAGTACGCGTTCAGTGTGTGATACCTCCGTACACAGAGGAGATCAAAGCCGCGCGGACAAACTGGCTATGTTATGCAGAGGATAGTCCAATTTTCCATGTGGCCGTCTTGGTCTCATTGTTGACTGTGGTCCTCCCTATCCTTGAAGAATCCTTCTGGAGTCACAGTTTAGATAATCCGGCCTCAATATTATTTTCTGAGATGGTCGATCTGATTCTTGTATGTTCTGCCATGATACCCACAGTAAATTCGAAGAACACGTTCATGTCTTGTAACCATGACTGTTTATACATTACTGATGATCATTACTCACAAGCGAAAGTGGTTGAGTGTCCACACATACTTCGGTCTTGCCTAGTGTGAGGTCAGTGGCGCAGTGGCAAACACGGTTAACTCATGAAAAGCGTGCCAGAGTTCTAGTCCCGGTGGTGGTAAGGATATGCACTACTGACGAGCTCTAATGAGAGCGAAACTCGAGTCTAGTGCTTCTCTTCGGAAGAGGCCGACTGGAAAGTCTATGGGAGTGTGACAACTGCGATCACCCGTGGGTGATTTTCAATCTATATGTTTATACATTACTAACGTTGCAATCAACAACCGTGTAATCAAGTGTCCGATGAAGAGATTAAATATCTTCGGTCAGCAGCCAGAAATGCTACTGCAAACATTCTTATCAGGCCCGATATCTTTTCGGCTCATAGCGTCATGTTTTGATATATTGGATTACGAAGACAATAAAGCAGCCTGAAGTATCAAAAATGAAAATTCAACTTAGCACATTTCTGCCAGTAATAGTCGTCTTTTCGGTGAACCCTGACTGCTGTGTTGCTATGTTTATCGCATATTGTGCCGTGATTTACCATTTCGATTTTGACAGCTTGCATGCGCAATCATTGATTTTTCCATAGTGACCATCCTATGGGAAACTAGAACGCATCTGTGCGGGAAAAACTGAGTGATCGCTTTCGTTCTGCTATGATCGATTCACTTCCGGAATCAGATTCTAGGTTTGCTGAAACTCTGTAACTCCCGAGCAGAAACAACACGTATCCAATAGAATGATTCAGAATTCAGCTTCAAAGTAACTTATTCTATCTGCTAATCAAAATCATTAAACACACTAAAGTGAACGCGCATCGGGCCGGCTGATAACAACGCCAGTGAAGCAGTGTGGTGACTAGACTCAGAAAGCGGTAGCGGAGGTAGTATCATAAAGCATCACGAATAGTTTAATTGAACTCGTTTGTGTTCCTATACTGATGAGGCCAACTCGTTTTATCTGATACTTAAAATAGTTCACTCCCTTCAGAAGCTTGAACAAAGCAGTCAGAAAACGAAATGCTTGCATTTCACATTGACTCATCAATACCAAATTTACAATAACATAAAACGGTTTTTTTATTCAGCCTAGAATTTAACTAAAAGAATTTACCGATGTTTCCAACAATTCACATTCGATGGCCTATCCCTGATATATGATTTAGTCCATTGTTAAAAAGACTGGTTTGCAAGATTTGGAAACAGGCACTAAAGAAACAGGCACGTTCAATAACATCAGTAAATATTTACACAATTTTGTTCGACACAAGTCTGTTGTTTATGGTGACGGTGCTCTCTCAATATTTGAAATACTTACAGACTCTAAAGCTCATATAACGTCACATTACTCCAAAATTCTGTTAACACGATGTATTATTCATGGCCGTGTTCTAGTTTGGGAAACATGGAAGACTTACTATACAGAAACTAGATGACATTTTAGAGAGAACGTTCTGAATTGCTTCTGAATGCGTAGAATTGACACTGAATTGGTAACGCTAGGGTAAAACTAGGTTCCCGTGAAACTAAATGTCAACTGAAAATCTTTGACTTTTTAAGTTAATCGGTCCATATATTTTGCCATCTTTCAACTTCAAGAAAAAGAAGAAATGTCTTTTAATCTCCTGGAGATCGCTAAGACCAACTACTTACAAGAACCACTTTTAAGCCCTCATTCGGTCGTGGTAAACACAGTTCAATTTTACTACTACTAAGTAGTTTAGCCACTTTGATAGTTTAGCGGAGACTCAACTGTGAAACGTCTGGGCATCGGATGGATCCAAACCAGCGACCGAAACAGCACGCCAAAGTGCGGTAAACGTTAAACCAGTTGAATTTGGAAACCACATGGGGAACTCTGAATTTTTGAATTTGTACTATGTTACCCACCTGTTCCACTGTTTCATATGGAATCCACCAGATGATCCATGGCATTGGCCGCCCCGGCAAAATTTTACAAACATTACACGCCGGAATTTATCAACGTCACTGCTGAGCAATAAAACTGTACAACTGATGTGCAGGGTAAACCATAAGTGGCTGCTCCACTCAAGCCTGTGAGAAAATAAATATAACAGCTGAAGAAAGTAACCATACTCCGGCTTCAAATTATGCTTTGTTTAAATAACAGTCTTATAACCCACGAATCGCGAACTCATTCTAGTGTGCTTTAAGTTAAGTGGGTTAGCAGTTTGAGTGACAAAGTTCGGCGATTGGTGTGCTGGTAAATGAAACTGAGGGTCGACTCCAACAGACGCATATTTAGATCGACCGGCAAAATGAGGTACATCTACCAAAGGTTCGAAGGCAGGATGTCCAAAAGGCGGTGCGCACTGATTGGCTGGAATGAACAATGTGCATAAGAAACAGTGAGGAAATCGAGCAGCCTTATTGGATCGAAATCCACTAAAACTTCTGCTGTCCAGTCAGACCATACAATTACGTGAACACTAAAAACGGAATCGCTGGATAATCAGTAGCTTTGGATGCTCTTAATAAACACATTCGTTAATTTCAATGAAATGGGCTTTAGTTGAATCATAGCTTTGTTTTGAGTTTACAAGAGTGCTATGGTACGGCCGGTATGAAATGTTCTTGTGAACTAAAGAAATCCTTTGAGGATATCAAGACCATCATTTAATAACGAATATCTTGTAGCATTTCGGGTTGTTATCATTAATTTTCCGAGGGTTCCAGTCATCTACATTTGCGATCGGATCTCTTAATTTTATTACATAAGGGATGAAAAACGAAACTCCCTGTCAAATCCCAAATAGGACAACGGGTGTAATGTGCCTCAAATGGTGCAAAAATCTGATAAACAAGTAAATAAAACGGAAGAGTATGTTCCTATTAAATAGACACCGAACTCTTCATATTAAATAACTGGTAATAAAAAAAGGTCAGGAAAGCTTGAACCAAAAAGAACACTTGAAACATGCTTCCCCTTATTAACAAGAATAACATTCAGGTTTCACATGCGTTGTAGATACATAAAGAATTTAGAATTCGATTTATAGTATGTATGAAGGCTAACCGATGAATGGCTTATGTATCGTGAGAAAAAAACTCATGAATAGATGAAGCGAAGTGGTTTGAATGTAGTAAAAAACACTATTGCTTTGGTTGAACAAAATGGGTTGGTTAGGGCATAATTGTCTACAATATGTACGAAATAACATGTGAATTCTAAGGTTTCTATCAAACCAGGATATTTTGGTAAAGTTTGGTCTTGTTATTGACAGACGTTTTGATGCGGTTACTTCCAAATGACTTGTGATAAAACGGTTAATTACGAAATATACTTGCACAAATAAATGGAATATTCCCGTTCGATAGAAAACGGAGTGAAAGGCAGATTGGTTCACAGAATGCAGTAACTGGAGCCGAACGACTAGCAAAATTTAAGGTGAACATGATAACTTCGGTTTTCGGACAATCATCTCACTTGGTTGGTGGCCACAAAATCAATCGCAGGTCTGTTTCTTAACGTCGATACGTTTGATCAACAGTCCTATTGAACCTCATGTGCGCCCTTTTCGAATTCTTTTGAAATTTAAATCGTTTCACTCGAACGGTTCATAAAAAGTGTTCTAGAAATTGTGCTATTAAAACATAAAAATCATTTTTTACCTGAACTGATAGACTTGATGCCAAAAGACTCAGTTTTGTACACGTGTCACTTCTTGCAGTATGTAACATTGCCAATCAAGCAGCTACGAAAATTGTTCAAGTATAATGTAATAGAAATCCAAATGCTACATCTTTACGCTATTATCTAACATTTGGTTCTATATAATAACCCAATTCTGAGACGAAAGTTGGAAATCATGTTTAACTGGGTTGTTTATTTCTACTTGTCACTTTATATTGGTCTGAACAAATATGTTCCCAACTTACAATAAACGTTTTTGCCATAACCAATCTGTAATTCACAATCTAAATGTCAGAGTTTAATAAATTGACAGGATTGGTCGACAAACAACTGTACGTGACTGACCTAGGTACGTATACTTTTGATAATATTTTGTGTGAACACATTCTGACAGGCCAACTCTGCTGATGTCGTAACCTTTTAATGTGTTTTTAATGGCACTTATCTTCCATGCCGTCGTTTGTAGTTGGGAGACGGAAATGTTTGTAAGTGATTCTTACTATTATACGGTTCAGTTAGATGCCAACAGATATGTCCACCTCTCTTTCAGATAAATCCAATACATTTGATAGCTTCATCGACTGCTTCCAGTTTAGTCATGGCCTCAAATCTGCCAGCAAACTGGGTGTTGTTCAGGACACACGCAAACCGGATGTATCTTTTTGTGTACTAGATGATCCCAAATAGCCTAAACGTTTACCATTTTAGTACCGTGCGATTTGACCTAAGACATACAAACGCTCATCTGTCCAAATGTTAAATGGAACTGATACACATGAGAGTACATTCGCACACGTATGTTTTCAACAAGGCTGTTAGACCACTGGGAACAGCAACTGCTTCATAGAGACCATAGTTTGACGACAGTTGTTCAATCTGTCAACAACTGTGGTAATTTATTTGTATTAGTACCATCCATGTCACTAATGGATTATAAGCTCCGCTTAACGAAAGCGTGTTGTAATGTTAATTACACCAAAGTAGAAACAAGCACGGTTTTCATTTACCTCTTGTTATACATATTTCATGGGAAATTGTATTCTGGCCGCCTACTAATTGTTGAGTGGCTAAAAAGTATGGATTTGGATTGATTTGATGCATCCCTACTTTGGGTGTATATGCGACCTTTATTAATAACATGAGTGGTCGCTTGTTGTTTCGATGTGTGGTTGAAGAGGTGAGCATAGATCTGCTTAGGTGAGGGAACGAGTAGAAAATCGGATAGTTTCATTTTATCGACAGTCCATGAAGTACAGAACTGTAGACTGTGCAGATTAAATAATTTGGCATTTACAAGAGTACAAAATCATGGATCAACAGAATGCCTCACATTGTTCCAAGGACAATGTTGTTCAATCATCTGCACGGAACTTCTCACATGATACTTTTAATTAAATGTTCAATGAAATTAAGTGAAGTTGAAGGTGTACGTAACACAGACAACATAAAATACAACTTTAAGATAGAAATTATACATTTACTTTGAATTGCTTGAACGCTCTGTACATACAGTGTGATTTTTGTGAGTACAAAATTAAAGGGTAACAAATGGATTTTAAGCGGACAACCTTTACAGCCAGCCTGAACATTTCCTTCATTTACCGATTCCAGCCCATCCGAAAATGACTTACCACGAGGTTGGGAAAGATAAAACCTGGTAGGAAATGTTTAATTAGTCTATTTCTTCATTCGGTCCGAAGCGGTTGTTCAGGCAATACAGGCCATCAGTGAATTAAAGTTGTTTTTGATAGGATATCGTTTGATTGTAACCAATGTGTACTCTCACAAATTCGGCCGGCAAATTGTATCACATTGCAGATCCCGTTAATTTTGAAATTAAGTTTAATTTTTTACTGAAATTTTGACAAACTTGTAGTTAGTAACCTTCAATATTTTTCATAAGGATTCTAGGCACAAAGACATGGCTCTCTTGATTCTGTCTTAATGATAGTTCGGAAAATAGTTGTGACCTGATGTTTTATATCGTTTCGTTATTGTACTTTATCCGATTGTCAGCCAATTCCACAACGTAAAATGTTTTACTGAAACTTGTTTCTTTCCATCTATGCTTGTTACAAATAGGGAAAGCACTTGCACCATTCAGTCAATCACATGTTCGTTTATGTCATATTTTCTTCAAGGTACCAGATACTATTTCCAACCAAAGTATGAAAATCAGTTCTTTCTTGTTGAACTAAATAAATTATATAATTCGTTTATATCTACTTTGTACATCTCAGTCACACAATGTGTCTTATTGCAATTCAGTTCACTGGCTAATTCAGACTGTGAAAACAGTGTGATGACAAGAAAAAACTGAAATTAAATATTTAAAAAAACTGAGAGTGAATTTAAGACTTTTGTGCCATAAAGCACTTGTTATCGTATAATTTATAAGATCATATTTGGTTCAGAATGTCACAGGCTTGTTTAACCCAAACCGAAAGTGTCTGTGGCAACCGGCCTGTAACTAACACTCTCCTGACTGGTAGCTTGAGCTATTGCTAATAAATTAACTTGACCGCAGACTCATTCAGAACATTGAAGTGTTTATCATAACCAGGTTGATGTAAAACGTTGAAAGGTTAATTTACTCGTCAAGCATTTAACGATAATAGATTCTGGATACTGCTATAAATAATCACTTCAGTTACGTTGTGGAAGATAGGCTGAAAGTAAACTTAATGCTAAGAACCAAACTGAAAACATTACGTTAACAGAAATGCGTTAAGCATGGGACGAAAATATACACTGTTATAGAAATTATAGGTGTATGGCACAAGTCAATGTTTGTGGTGGAACTTTTGCGACTGATGTGCGTGCTGGATTGTATTTACATGATGGCATGGTTTAGTTTATTGCTAATTATCGAACACAGCTATACTTTAATATCTCGATACAGTGCAAGATAAGCCAGGAAATTTAGGCAGAGATCACAATTTTGAATCGATGGCCTACTTAGGTCGATACCCGAGATGTTTTACTCTCCGGGAAGCACATTATATCAAGCCAGGTCCAGGGTATTGTTGATCAGTGAAAGCACAGACACCAGGAGTTCGAACATCATGCATTGAAAACGACGTTAAATTGATCTTATCTTGCAAAGAAAACTGTCACAAGCTGAACTCATAACCTTTGTAGAATAGTAAACACTTTTTTATCAGTAGGCCAACTTAAACATTTTACCTTGACTATGTACAATTGGAAGAAGGCCATTTCAATCTAGTAGGTTCCACTGAATCTAATAAGTATCCTTGGGTGATTCTGATACTCGGAAATCTTTTTTCGATACATCACTAAACTTGCTATTGGTTTTTACAAGCCAAGGTTCCTGAATTAACAAGAGATACTTAGTAGTTAGAACGACATAGAACTTGGTCACAGTTGAGAAGTAAAACAAAAAACCCTTCTACATTAAACACCTAGTCCTTCTTGTTACATAGTAGTAGTGACAATATACACTACACGGTTCAACAAAATGTCATTTAAACTCTTGCATGTTGCTTAGGACTGCAATTAAAACGTTTCGCAGCAAAACATTACACACTGAATCATAACAAAGCTTTACCCACATTTGCTCTTATGATGCTGCTTCTCGACCACAAAACGATAATTTCTTACCACCGTCTGTTACCGGGAGTAGGAAAGAAAAATAGCAACAGAGAGAAAATAGCAATTTAAGCAACGTGACACTTTTTAACCCAAGAAACTTCACTTTCAGCGCTGTGCCCGTAGGATCAAGTGCACTATCTTATCGGCTTACGAGCTTGTGGTGTTAACTGACGATAGGCCACAAATTGCATTGGTCACAAGTAATTATTGTAGAGGTTTATTCCGCTAGTTGGATGATTCATTAAGGCGAATACGCAAGGAAAGATCGAATTCAGGCACCATGACTATTTACGAAAAAGACTCGGATTACATGTCTAAAGCTGACAATCATATGTGTGGATTCCAAGAGCTTCTCTACTCGGCATATCACATTGACCTTCCGCCCTATGGAGTCTGTCTTTCCCAAACTTTTGAGTACCCTACAAAAGTCACATAGTTTCCTTCCGATAACATTCTGAAGTCAACTGAGGAAGGTTGGCTTAACTGGTAATGTGAAAGTGTTATTTAAAGGTGTCATATAGTTGTAAAAACAGTGAAAGATTAGTGTAGTAAGTCGTAGAGTACAATTCATGAAATAAATGCACTGATAGCCAGGCAAATCTGACCTAAGAAAACAGTCGTAAATATTATAAGTGACCTAAAGCTGTTTAGCCATATTAACGTGTCTTCACTGTGTTAGTGCTCTCGTGGATTCCAAAATACCTGGACACTAAGATGTGGGAAGGTTGGGACAGAAAATTGGAATAGCTATCACGATGTCTACAGTTGCGTTTGTGGGTTCGGTGGTGCATACAAAACAGCATAGGGGGTTGTCGATTTTGGAACTGCAAAGCCAAGATAGTTATGAAGTAGTTCAATAGCCTCTGTATGGCTGGAAGATCTCTGACAAACAAAGCGATGATTTTTGATCACGTTCGCATTCTGCAGGTGATTAGTAACTAAGACTACAGTGCATGTTTATCGACGTTTTCTTTTCAGGTTAGCGACCAGCACATGTGGATGAAGGAAAAAGTCACACATGTGCAACAATAGCAAACAAAATCTGTTCAGTGTGACACTGCCATCTGTATTCTTCCATAAAATTGAATACCAAGTATGAAATTCCAAATAACAAACTATGTGACTTGTAGCAAGGATAACCATCCCGTCGACTTACAAGTATGACAGTAAATCAATCGTCTACCTGTCGTTAAGGTAGCAATAGAAGTATCAATTCAAACAACTCTCAAGTCGTTCGAACCTGTGCTACCTTTACATATAAGCTTGTAACGTGGTAACGTTTTATAAAGAACTTTCGTCGGTGTATAAATCAGTTAGCTTACTAACATCGGAGAAAGCAGCCTCCCATTCATAAATTTCGCCATCTTACTTCTTTCCAAAACTCTAAGGTTCATGAATAATTGTTTACGCATTTGAACGTGCGAAATGACACGGTATTAAGACAACCAATTGTTCTTTTCCGAGAACAGAACATCGAAGGCGCCAGTTAAGGGTGTGAAAGGGATTGGACAAGTGTCCTAAACAGTTCGATGCAGACACTGATTAAAGTTCAATACATTGATACTTCTGTTCGCACTTAGTGTTTAATAGGGCGTACGTCTGCTTCAAAAATCAAGTGCCCACTTGCATAGTGGGCAGAAGTCCGTTGATGTCCACGATTTCGATGCCAGCTAGCACGTACGCACGTGTGCATAAACCAAGGTAGAGATACAAATAAAACAAATGACTGGACATTTAGTAATGTTAATTAATTGCGAGGTGAACACTGTACATCTACTGTTGCTTCACTTTATTTGTTTATTTGTTCATTGATTTTCAACATATTCACGAGGGGAAGCACATTGTTGAAGTGGGCACATCGCCGTTTTAGCCCGCGGTCATGCATACAGGATGGAGAAACCGTAATCTTGGAAAGATTAGGCAAAATACACAAACTTTGACACAAACTAATTGCACATCTCATCATCCGCTCAACAATGGTTGGAGGGGACAACCACCAGTAGGCTTGGATAAAGCGCATACATTTCGCAGATTTCTGAGTGGAACTCACAACTGAATTCACGACAGAACTTGGTTGATGATCGTTTGCGTCTTAACCCCTCAGGCAGGCTCGAATTAATTGATTACCATGGTCCTGAAATGCAGTTGACCCGTGGCAACTGTTATATCGTACGAGGCGAGGTGGCAGTTTACAAACGTAGGCAGTGTTCCACGTATGGCTTCCAAGTTACATAATCAAGTGTATAAACTCTCAAGACAATGAATATTATGTTCTGGACCATAATGCGTGAGCTATGTGTTTAAGTCAATTGTGCACGTAATAGTTTATTAAATGAATTCAAAATAAAAATTGTTACAAGATGGATTGCTTGTGTCAACTATGTTTGCTACATGCTTTCAGTGTCTACAACAACCGGTTAACGTGCTCCAGCTTTCTTATCGGCCAGTAACACTCAGATCAAACTCGTGCATATAATCTGTTATCTATGACACTAGTTCCACTTCAGTTCCCTCCCATGAACTACATATGCCGTTTTGCGCCATGGTTGGTGGATGATTGTCACTAAATATTTTACATCCGTTTCTCTGCAACTTACGACAAACAAGTTTATTAGAACAAGAGGCTGGAATAAGCTACTATGCCGCTGTAACAGACGCATTCCTAACGTAAAACTGTCAACTCATGAAAGACGTTTGGTCTGAAAATGTTCTCTTTGTATAAAGTCGGTTTTTTGTTATAGCAAAAGTATTCTTAAAGCGAATAGATTGAAAATCCTACAAAAAAAATGTACGCTGTATGTAGCAAAATGTAGGACATGAACCACAGCTTACCAATCCATATCATTTCCTTCTGTTTTTTGCTTGGCTTGTTCACGTGACAAAGCTGAGCGGAGTTCACAAAAGACTAGAGATGAGTGAACAGAGCATCCGCATCCTAATAACGTGAAAGAAAATACTGGCTTTTTGAAACTTGCCAGCAGGATTAACCGAATAATGAGCGTGTCTTTACTGAATAAAAAGTGCTGGAGAACTCTCTTTAAGCACTGATGAAATGGAAACAGAACATTTCAATTATTGATAAGTAGTTTGGCAGATCCGCAAATTTACAAAGAGATCTCATTGTAAACAATTTAGGTTTCGGCCGAATTTGAACCAGCTACAAAAATGGTATACCCATACACAGCAAGCGCTCTAACAGCTTAACTACGAAGTCTCGTCGAGAAATTGGAAATTTCAAATTTGCACTCAGTTATTCATCTAAACCACTGTCTCATATGGAATCCACCAAATGATCCAGAGAATCGATTGCCCTGACAAGCTTTCTCAAACAGTTGTTGCTGGAACCCACCAACGCCACCAATGAGAATTGAATGTGTATTGCTGATAAGTAAGTTTCACACAACAGGAAGAGAGAATATCATGCATATCGTTTTGCGCACATCAAATTTCACAACTACAGGATGAAGTTTCTCACTAAACCACGTTTTCTATATCTTCTTCTTCCATGATTTAGAACTAGCAACGTGTTAAATTGTGTACATCTGGTCATGATGATCCCGCGCAACGAATAGCACTAACGTGATTGTATAGCCAATGAACTGTGGAACCCGGTGTTGAAGATTAACATCGAACACCGCTAATTATTTAATAATCTTTCAGACTGTTGTAACCACGCTTAACTGTATTTATAACCAGAGTATATTTGGGTTTTTACCAACTGATGGATTTTACGGTAAGTGGAAGTTTCTAAGTACGGCTTCTGTCCTTCCCAGTGTTTGGGATTTTCATCTTACTTTAAAATGAATTGGGTATCTGCATCCTACTGACGGTGACTCATTACCATGCAGTTCTTGTTAAACAACGCCACTTTGTCAGAAACCTTCCGTTCCCCGAGTTCTTTAGGACTGTGCATAATTACAGTTGGTTGATCATCGTTAAGCTTCTACGTTGTCCGTCGGCTGAATGTACTTGTTGCTCGCTACTTGGCCAGCGTGAGCATACAGGGTGGTTGACATCACATACTGCAGCAGTGCGTGTTACGATTTACGTGGCACACGTAGCATTTATTTGGCCAATTTGTGACGTGAGTGAGCGGCGTTGGAGTAAAAAAGGTGTTCGTTTCACGAGTGCGTCGGTAATCCGGTATTTGTGAACCGCCTGGTACAAAGCGTTCCTATTTGGTTGGTTGATGTTGTGCTCATAGTCCACCTTATGGCGTTGTTAGTACGGCCTATTTGCGTGTGTATCGCTGTGTACTATCCGTTTGTTGCTCAGGTGGTGATTAAAACAAGACTTGGCTTTACGGTTTTTCGTTGACAGTGAATGTGTTAATCATAAAATGGTACTGGTAACGAGACGATGTTACCGCAGAAGGGTGATGGTACAGAAATTGGACTGTATTCCAGAACTTGTGAGATCTGAACACATCGGGAGAGTAAAACTTTGTGAACTGTGATCCACATATATCTCACGCTGAAATCCGTGTTTTCATGCCGTAGCCAAGCGCAACACTTCAGGCAACTTTGGCATGTAAATCTTGCTCCCTGTCTCAGGTTTTCTTTTGTGTTCTATTGTCGTAAATGTTGTTTCGTAACCTAATGGAACGTTGATGTATGCATTCACTGATATTGAATGTGTGAGTTCGCACTGTGGCTAGAGATACAGGTGGTCGAGTGGTTTAAAAAACAACTATGGATAACAAATGTGGTCTGAATGACGTTCCATTAAAAGTTAATTGAGTAGCAGTTGCTGTAAAGTTTTGCCCTTTCAGGTAACTGAAAAAAACGCAAAAATGCTACCGATATATGGAAAACAGAACATATCCATCCTATTGTTAGCAAAATCAAGTCATTGATATGGACATTTTATCCATTGTAATCACAACCGACGCTAGCAGACAGAGCCTTGAAAACTCCACAAATGTCTGCTTGAACTCAATTTCCATCTAGGACTATTAGAACAATATTCCGTTTTTCATAGAGCTTACATAGATTAGATGAGGTGCCAAAACTCAAGCAGCAGTATGATCAAAGTTACTCACATGAGCGAAAGTAAAACTAGGTAGTTCAATGATTGAATTAGCTCTAATAATTGCAGCCGTCCTCCTCTGTGCTAGAATCCTTCTGGCATTACAACTTTGTTCGCGATATCAAGCAACATGCTCTTTTTAGAGTGGGAAATTTGATGGTTATTCTGGGGGTGATTAAATGCCTGATCAGGCTGGTTTACAAGGCATCATTTCAACGTTCAATAGAGGAATTCTGGTTTACGTAAGTTTGACTGCAGATGTGTTTCAAGTGGCAAATAGTTAACACAAAAATAAGTTTGTTATAGGTCTTCCAAGTGATTTGTTTTCATTCCAGTAAAGACAGAGTGAAAATAAGCTAGTGCATTTGAATGAAAACGCAAACGAAATAATGCCATTTTTTCCGTCGACCTCAAGTGTAGCTTTTAGTTGCGTAGTGACCACGTAGTGAGTAACATCTGTAACAAAATGTTACTAAAACCTATAAGTTGTTTGTCGTTAATAGGAGGGTCGATTGACAAACAGATATTTCAAAAGGTCGTATTTGCAGACAACCTAAAAAAAATCATTACATGAAAAAATGAAAGGGAACAAACTTTTACTCTATGTGTCATATTGTTTAATCTTCGTCATGACAATCAGATATCGATCGTACAGTGTGTCTAAACCGGAAATAGAAAGTCGCCTCCAAATTGCAACCAAAGACTTGGCACACAGAATATGTCAAATATCAGTGAGCACGAAATACCAAACAATTAGTTATCACAGTGTATACATGGCTTATTCATGCAAGAGACCATTGGGTGAGAAAGTGAACGGCCCTATCCATCTTTTAGTAATTTTTTTGTCAATTATTTCTTACGAAAAGAAAAAGTAATTTTATCTCCAAACCATCTTGTTCATTATGAAAATGTGAATTGGAAACTTTGAGGAAGAAGTGTGTGTGGACAGATACGAACATCTCTGGTGAGTACTTAAGTTGCAAACGAATAACCGGATGTTAAATTACTTTACTTGAAGCAGATAACTAAACGTTTTCAGCTTCTAATCCCAGTGCAGTTATTCTTATCTGACAGACTCATTTAAGTAGACAAAAACGTGCGGGTTGCTAATACTTAATGAGCTCTTAGGAATTATTCCAAATTCTGAGGATAGAATGCGCGTTCGGATTATTTATATGTGCCCATGGATACTCAAACATGCACTACCTGAACAGGATTATTTTACCGAATTCAAAACCTTCCTCATTGTTTCAGTCGGTAAAAGCGACCACCGGAAAATATAAATGTATAAAAGAGCAGAAGATAAGAAAAAACAACTCTTAGTTGTGACCATTGACTAATGATCAACCAGATGGAAAATTGAACTGTGCAATGACCCACAAAATCTTGCAAATGTACCCGCGTGAACCAGTTGTTCTTAGCTGTCCCTGAG
Source organism: Paragonimus skrjabini miyazakii (assembly GCA_014338405.1). NCBI lineage: Eukaryota > Metazoa > Platyhelminthes > Trematoda > Plagiorchiida > Troglotrematidae > Paragonimus > Paragonimus skrjabini miyazakii. The sequence continues at coordinate 55,238 of JTDE01001161.1, forward strand.
CAACTGTAAATGAAATTGAGTGCACCATCTCTTCCTGGTAAATGCCTACTGAGGTTATGTATTGTAAAGTGAGACTGAGACTGAGAAACCGCACGTCGTACTTTTTAAACCATGGCTAATCACTGCCTTTCTTCCTTGTGTTTCAGAGTCGGCGGTTTGTGCAATCTCCAAAGAAGAGGCCCCAACTGAAGACAAACTATCTGACCGAACCGTATTGTACTATTTTATAGTGTTTCTTACTCCTTCTTTACGTTTGTAGCATTGTTATGTATTCTTAAACGATTAATGGCGAACTCTCATTCGTCCTCTTATCGGATACAGAGCATTTTGGAGACCAAGCTAGGATGATAGAGGCGTCATAATAAAAAGGAGTACCGTGAAAAACAAGTATCAGGTTAAAAAATGTATCAGATAAAAATGTCTAAATGAAATAAATGCAAAAAAAGACGTTTCAAGTAAATGGGCGGAGGACTCACAGACAGTCTATGTCCCCTGGCAACATGAGCACCAGTTAGCTCGTAGAGGGTTTGGAGCACCGAGGACGGTTCTTAACGAAGAGGAGAATTATGTAATGTGCGGTCGAGATTAGCAAACGCGCAGGGGTTAAATTTGACTTGCGTAACAACGCGTGCTGTTGTGTTGATGACGCCGTTGTAGTTTTCGTTTGTTTAAATCATGTGCATGGCTTACTGGACCTTGGGCTCATACTTGTTTGTATTGTTTCCTTTTACTGGATCGTTGTAGGAACCCCTGCTTTAGAAGAACGCTGTCCCCAGATGTCTCCAAGTTGCACTAAAGTTAGGCCACGAGTGTAAAGGACAACCAGAGTGTAAACGGCCGGCTTGCATGCTATGGTATATACACCGAACCATAGAACGTTTATAAGGTTTACGATGTTCAACCATCTAACTTGTTACACTCGTTTAATTGAAATCAACAAATAAACGATGAAACGGTCTTCGCATCATTATCCAGGTGTTGCGAAAATCCAACTGTGGTAACCTGGCTGTAGTGATTATCATCTGAAACTAACAAAACCGCCGGGGTTTGTTTATTGAAAAATGATTAATTCAAAACGTTGAACATGTCATGCCAAAGTCAGTTCACTTAAATGGAATGGGACAGAGTCACTAAAAACCAAATTAGTTGTGTTCTTACCTGTTAGGTGGTAACTAACGACTTTCTAAATGTCACGTAAATTTACATGGACGTAACAAACAACAAACTAACGTCATGGAAGTAACCACGTTGCATGAAAATTGTAATCTGATCAATGAGAACTACATACTTTCCATTCGTCATAAGATTTACCAGATAACACACTGCGAAATCGGACCATATGAGCTTTTGGACAAATTGTAGGCTCTATAGCCACTGCTCACTCACCTTCTACAGAGGCTGAATTTTCTATACATGGAGTTGTACGATTGATGGATTAACATAAATTAAAGACGGGAAGGATTTCGTGAATATTGTCTATGTTGCAGAATTTAATTATCATTAATTTTGTTTAGTCTGGTGAACATTTTTGCACACTTGTAAAACGTTAAGTGTCCACACTCGCATGCAAAAACATAAGAACATTTTTGTTGATCTGTATAAACACAACTAATGAAACATCTACAGTTATTCAAAGTGAAATGCGACCAAGTGTTACCACAGTGGCTGACAGAACATTGAGGTTTTTCAAATTGTGGGTACCCCGTAATGGTATATCGGCACAGATTATTTTAGAAGACAGCCAGTTGAGAAAGGCTTTGGCTTTGACTGGATTCGAACCAGCGGTAGAAACAGCATGCTTTACCGCGGCAAGCGCACTATCAGCTGAATTACAAAACCATGCCAGGAATGTAAAAGTGGCTTTGGTAGATTTCAGCGTGAACTGTTTGAGAAACGTTGCTGGGGTGGTCGATCCCATAGATCATTTAGTTGATTCAATATCAGAGATTCGGTTGAGCGGATAACTTAGTTCCAATTTGAAATAGTTCAGTTTCCGACCTGATTTGGTAGTTCAGCTGGTAGATCACTTGTTGCGACTAGGTCTGTTATTTTCGTCGCTGGTTCGAACCCGGCCGAAGCCCAAGCCATTCGCCGTAGGGTCTCTCCTGAATGGACTAATCCACCTACCTAATTATCAGTGATCAAATAGTTATCTGTTTTGCGTTCTATTATCAAAGTGTATCCACTAGACCAAGGGTATCGTCTAGTTCAACGTAACGGATGTCCTAAATGGAATGATTGTTTGAGGATAATATTAACTCAGTAAGTTATCAGTCTATCCATGTTGTACCTATATGTTTACATCGTGGGGAAGTAGCTCTAAATCACTCACACGTTGGCAAAAGTTGAGAAGATTGTTACATTATGCCAAATCGTGACAGCCGTGCGACACAAGCGTCTGTAGCGAAAGTATAGGTGTACGACAAGCATTCAGAATTTAGCATATCAGGATTTGATTGGTGATTGACATAAAAGTAGAATGTTTCATACTACATAAAATTCCAGCTTAGTAATACAGAATGGGTGTTTCGTTACTCCTTGTCATGGAAGCCTTACATAACATGAGTAAAACTGCTTCTGACATTTCAGCTGCGACGATCTAGATCGGTAAAACGAAGACAAAATCAGATAATTACGAAAACAAGGTCACCTGCAAATTTTGCTGACCTACCAGTAGGTCATTTATGCAATTACAGGGAAACGATATGTGCTGTCCTTTGGATTGCGCAACTTTCCAACTCGTCAGTGGATCAACACAAGAGAAATTGGTGAAATTTTTAAACATCTGTTAAGAACAAATGAATGCAGTTAAATTCCTCGGCTCAATGATGAACGGAATTGCAAGGAGGTCCCAACATACTCAAACGGACGTAACTGAGCAAAACGCAAAGTTCAAATCTGGTCTTCACACGAAGAACTGTCGCACATGTTTGTGTCGCTTATTGGTCCCCTTCTAATCGGGTAAACATGGTTACACTTACCATCTTCTAAGATAATGTTTCAATAGTACAACAAAAACTTACTGATGTTTGAATTCTTGTTCTGATTGTCCTTACTTGATTATAGAAAATGCAAATAAATGGCCTTACTAACGAACGTTTGTGAAAGGACATTCGGAGACGTCTACAAGACTGTTCAGTCCGTCATCCTTATGACATAACAAGTGTTGACATTACAGCAAACTAGATGCTAAAGTTCGAGGTTGAGTTGTAGAACTTTCGCAAAGTGCTGTGTTACAAACATGCGTATATATGTATAACATGTTGTGAAATCGTTAGTCATACTGTGATAAACGACCAAGTCGCGGGTGAGATTACTCCAACACCTTGTGGAATATCTGGATGCGGTGATGAGACACGATCAAAGCCTACGGCCGATGGATTGCGCACAATACGAGCGACCGAATGATTGGCCGCTCAAAGAAATCGGGTAGACGGGTGAGAAATGACAGGCCGAAAATCCACGACAGAGAACGTCAAAAACTAGGCAGAGGTATATATGACGTTTGAGTGGAAATCGCCGCTGTGTTATGCACTGGAGTGCTGGCTCATAAACGTGAGCGCGAGTGGCGTGGGAGTGTGCAATCTGAATAACAAACATGTTGCTTTATTGAACGACTCTTTGCTACAATACGATAAACACGTTGGTAAACTGGCGTTCCTTACAAACAAGTAACTATACCCGTTGGTGACCGGCAACTTTGCAAGGCAATCATTTGTGAGTGCGGAGCTCCATCTGCTGGGTCAAATGACCAAAAAGAAGACAACTTCAAGACTCAGTCGGCTAGCCGTCTACTCTGGAGAAAAGTATTCAGCCGAAGTGAAAGACCCCAAACAAAAGATCAACAGTATATGCATCCAGACAACTGAGCTTCGGAACAACTGACTGGGACGAATCAATGAACGGACGACTCGGCGATACGTGCATGAACTGTCGCATAGCTCGTAGAAATCTGCCTGTTTTGCGCATCGAACAATGTACGTGCAATCGAAGTGCGGCGCACCCCAATTGTAGAATTTCACGTTTTAAAGTCATCCTTTTCCTGCTGAACGTGATCTATTCACGTCAAGTTTGTATGAAGTTCTCTTAAGTAACAGGTAGTGGGTAGTCTTGGTGCAAATGAAGCTCTCTCTTTTTAAGGTCACATGTTCAACTGTTGAACGAACGCTGAGGAAAAATTGTTCATCTCTGTCGAATATATCCAGTAATTTTCATTGGGGATCACTGTCCTATTACACCAAAGAGCAGATAAACGTATTTTTATTTGAGCAAGCATAACTGTCTTCCTGTCTCAAATGAACTCATCATAGAAGTAAAGACCTTGGCTTACTACTGTTATTCTTAAATTATGGCTGCTGGGATCTTTATATAAAAATGGGAAAACAGAACGGCTTAATGACGCCCCTGCTAAATTTAGAAACTAGAAACAACTTGTCAACGACACTAGGCAGTTTGTTCATTGAATTCCTTCAGCTGAACTTCACACTGCTGTAACCACGTAATGCAAGCATAAACTCCTCCTTCGAAAGCTACTGGTGGAAAATGGCACGTAAGTGGTCAATTAAACAGGCCGATTTAGACCAACCCAATTTGCAGGTTGCCTTGAGACGTAGTTTGTCTAACGAAAGGTGCTACCTGCTCGCTCCCCACAAGATTTTGTTGACCTTTTTCTCTAGGACGAATCTGTGAGTATTTTATACTTCGAACCCAATTATGACGACCAACCCGAACTAAATTCCCAGGTTACAAAATAACATCTTGAAGTTGCAAGTTGTGAAGTTGCAACTTGTGCAGTTGCAAACGGTCAGTTGCAGTCACGGAACACTTTTACAGCCTAAGAGTCATTAGGAACACACCTCAATAATTACCCAGAAAGCCACTAGACTAAGCTGGAAAAATATTACCTAACTCAATCGAAACAAAGGCGAATTCATTAGCTTTGTAGATAAGTACAGTAAACAAACTTACCGAACGAGTCTAATTATTCCATAGATCGACGCCCCTAATATTTGTGTTGGTGCCTGATGAGGCCACTAGTGCTAAGTGAATGCTTCGTGTCTGTACTTTCGTAGTGATTAAATTCCGGCATAATCGCGCTTTTTAAAAGTCTGATAGTGACAACACAATGAGGAAAATATTTGTCTGTTTGCCGAAGTGAGATCTGGTTAGAGCTATCATAAAATTATTGATATGTTAAGTTTGACAAAATTCCGCGTATTAAACGAGATCAAACAATTAATGAGAAAATGAAAAAATCCAGCGGATAAAACGTGTCGTCTGAGTGATGATGTCGGTGATTATCGATTCCACGGTGTCGGCTTCGAGCTCGGTTTGTTGGGATAGTTAGTGTCTCCGGTTCAACAATCTGAAAGTGACTAGCTCATATGAGACTTTACATGTCACGTAGAAGAAAATGTTCTCCTATTAATACCTTGCGTGGATTAAATTGTGCCGGAAAAAAACTAATAATGATCGCTCGCAACATCTGGTTTATTAGTTTGTCGGTTGTTCCTCAATGAACACTGCTAGTATCTGATTAGAGTTTGAAGTTATGTTCCCACCGAATTATCTCCCGTTGGTCCCACACCGTCTTAGTTACCTCGGGTAGCATTTCGAAAGATATATATATATATATATATATATAAGTTGCAGATCTGCCCTGATTCCTACACAGCCGGTTCTAACCGGCATGCTGAAAGAGCCAATGGTGACCGAACTCAGGCAAATTATTGTGTGCACTTTCATTCTCAAAGGAACTAAAGATATTACGACCTGGGTTATTATCATTTGGCACAACCGAGCCAGAAGAAGAACAATGTGTATAATTCAGTTAAACACCATTCACCCGAAAGCTTGTTGATGGCGTTTGGGGATTTTACCAACCACAGTATAAATGATGCCATCGAAAACGGCCTCCAGAATACGGCGTAGATATTTGTGCGCTATAAGCTGTGATATTCACACCAAAGTAGCTAGGTTTCCCGATAAGGTTACAGTAGCCCCAACCGCAATGCTCAGAACGTTGTCAAATATGTACTATGCAAATTAGCAGGTAAGTTTCAAGTTGAACATCACCCACAATTGATCGCAGCTGTCGCATTCCCATAGACTTTCCAGTCGGCCCCTTTCGGAAAGAAGCACTAGACTCGAGTTTCGCTCTCATTAGAGCTCGTCAGTAGTGCATATCCTCGCCACTGCCGGGACTTGAACCACGGACACGCTTTTCATGAGGCAATCGTGTTTACCACCGCGCCATTCACCTCACGTTAGGCACGACCGAATAATCATATGTGAACGCTCATCCACTTTCGCATGTGAGTAATGATCAATTGTGGGTGATGTTCAACGTGAAAATAACCAAATCCCCGACTACTCATCAATAATCTAAAATATCGCCTAGCAGGTTTAATGAGATCGGAGATCTTGACCTGTCTAGGAAGTCCTAATCGCGGGGTTATCGATTGGAGTTAACAGACAGTAACTGTGTCTCCATTTCGAAACGATCGGGTAACGTGATCATTACTCACAAGCGAAAGTGTTTGAGCGTTCACATATGATTATTCGGTCGTGCCTAACGTGAGGTCGATGGCGCAGTGGTAAACACGGTTGCCTCATGAACAGCATGTCCGTGGTTCAAGTCCCGGCAGTGACAATGATATGCACTACTGACGAGCTCTAATGAGAGCGAAACTCGAGTCTAGTGCTTCTTTTCGAAAGGGGCCGACTGGATAGTCTATGGGAATGCGACAGCTGCGATCAACTGTGGGTGATGTTCAACTTGAAATTAACCAAATCCCCGACTGCTCATCAGTAATCTAACAGGTAAGTGTCAAGCTTTGCAGACCAACAAATACTTTTCATGACAGACCTGCACAAATTATTTCCACTTGATGCAGTGAGTATCATTTGAGTTTGTATATGTAATCACAAAAGTGAATACTAGAAATCAAATGTGAAACTGTGGATGGTCGTTTCTATTGATGAATGCCAAAAATGCACAGTTAAAAAAATGTGAAGCTTCCGATTCTCTGGCCCGGATAACCACTGGTATATTCTAAATGTATACGGATATTTAGCTCATATCAAATACATAGAAGCAGATATGTACAAAACGGAAATTGCGGCAAAAAACATAGACAGATAAAGGGTGTAGAAGAAGTGGAAAGCAGCAATTGAGAATGACAAGCAATAAGGTAGCCGGAAAGTTAAAAAGACTGTTCCATTGCACATTAGGGGTGAATCTGGTTCTAGCTGATCATTGTTTCATAAAAACATAAAGAAAAATTTTTTTGGCTACTTGGACAAGTTTAAAGGAGACCCAACATAACTTTTACGTTGAATAAAAGACATAATAGAACAATTCTCGACAGGTGCTTGTAATTTTCCGTTGTTTCTATTCCATAGTCCATACTTCTTATGTTAATTACAAAATCTCAGCTTATAAACTAGCTTGCGTTTAGTTGGCTAATTCATGATGACTAAGAAGAACGTGCTGTTAAAATCAACAAGCTAGTAACAAATCTTTTGGGACAATCTTAAACTTTTACTTCAGAGACTAGTAAATTATGGCATCGGTTTAATTTTATTTACTGTTCCACAAATACACGTAAATAGATAAACTATTCAAATGATACTGAGACGACTGTTGAAGAATAGCAAGAAGCAGACAATAAATCAAACGTGGTACTACCAGAAAGTTTTGTACTACAATGACGCCAAGCTGTGAACATGATATAAACGTTTTCATCGAAAAAACGGTGTGACTATAACAAACTTTCGGTAGCTTTAGAAAGCAGGTCTTACAACTAAATGGTTGTAATAAGTTGTGATCATAGCAAGACGATTGATATAACATCGGTCTACCAACCTCACTGTTTGAACGGTGTTCGTATGGGTATTTTTGACTGACTAGGGCAACGGTGATCCATGAGAAATGTTGAAAAACTACGGGCATCACAAGACAGACAGATTCTGTGCTTTTCCTATCTCGACAAATGTTTTACGTATATGTTTTCACCCTTGCAAACGTCAATGACCCAGATTAATACAATTTACTGTATAATCCGTCATCGGACGAAATATCTCATTTTCCGAATGTGGTATTCATTCTGTAGCGGCTCCCAAAAATTGCCTCCCAAAATGATTTCAAGTAAATAATTAACATACCTAGTTTAAAACACCAATGAGAATCGTTTTTGGAATTCATTATATATCGAGGCAACAATAATTTATCGAATGACAATCTCACCAAAAAACGTCATGCTGAGCATTCGTTATTTCCATCACCCGACGTTCATCTGCCTTCTTTAAAAATCTCGACCACTATCGTTCGTTCTTCATTTCATTTTCTACACGAGGAGTCTAATCTGTATGCAGTGAGTGACCTGATATGAACTCGGTGCCACACTTCTCAGGCGTGTACCGAATTATACCCAACAAATGTTGATAACTGAAGATAGACATACTGTCGAACATACTTTCTTCACATTTCATCATCAGTCCGAATAGAAGTTATTAGAGAGGTCAAAGTATTGTGGTAATATTTTGATCAGACTGATTAAAAAGAAACTGGGTGATAAGTCAAGCAGTTAATTGATTAATCCTATACCATATGTCGTTCAGTTAGCAAAATCACACACACCTCCCTGTATGCAAGTTTGCTAGTATTCATTTACTTTTAAAGGGCGAGTTACGAAATACCGTTTCTTTCTTCTCGGTTCATTTGAAGTTTTAATCAAATTTCTAGCAATGGACGTATTTCACTAGCTGCTATTCTAAAGTTGATCGGTAATAATCGTAAGTTCACCGTCATGAAAGTCATTTTCATAAACCTCGTATGTTCACAATTTTTGTCCTCGCTGAAATGGACCGTCGTAGCAATTTCAGTGGCGATCGGTTCGACTCATACAGCGAAGCCTTACGACATTGGTGGTAGATAACTCATAACGTGTTGTGACTGACGATGAAGAGAATGTGAGATGGTGTACCAACTGTTCATATCAGGTCCTCCATGGCTCCTGCGTTTGAAAGGTTGCGTTCAACATTTCTGGTGGCAATGGGCATTCGGAGCGCTTACTGCAATCATATGGATTCAATTCATAATCGTTTCGCGAATCGTTTATGAAAATGTCAAGCAGTTAGAAGGTGTCATTACAAAGATGCAGATGAATTTATTCAAAATAGTAAGTTGTTCCCGTTGGAAAGACTGCGGTAAATCCAGAGGACAAAACGGCGGCAAACATCTCAGAGTGTACAGTGAGTTACAGGTGGATACGCTGATGGATGGATCATGAACTCAAGGTATCATTCCAGCCATGGAGGTTATGTGTATTTGCTGAGTTCACAGTAAGCCTGTTCATTCCAAAAACTAACTCTTCTTACAGTTGAAAAACCTGTGGTGAACATTAGATAAAATAAGTAGACAAAACCATTATCAAGAGTAGTAATTTTACCCAGCTTCCCTTGACAAGGAGCACTGCACCGAAATTCTTGTCTCGTTAGAGACCGTCTGTTGTACAGGTCATTATCGCGATCAGGACTTAAACATCTATCTTGTTGTTAACAGACGGCTGTGTCGACCGAAGCGATAATTAAAATAGTTGACGTTGTAAATGTGACTGTATAGGTTAAATACCACTCATGAACTTCGGCTAGAAAGAACTATTTGTGGTACTCAGTACAGATATAACTGTGAAATATACCAGATCCATTTTGTTATACGGTACTCACAGTGTCAAACCAAAAAACGTTAAACGAG
>JTDE01001161.1:65094-114370 GCA_014338405.1 Paragonimus skrjabini miyazakii
TCATTGTGCTATGGTCAACATCAGGTATTTTTCTGAATTACTGATCAAGACTCACCGCTCAAAATTTCCACATCAGTCAGGCGAAGATGCTCTCTAACCGATGGTTTGACAGAACTACAAATCAGCCGTTTAAAAGACTGCACAATTTGACTCTTCTTTCTAGATTGTATGTCATTCATCTTGAATTACTGTTTCTCGTGAACTACAAAAGTGTGACAGAATGTTTCAAAATATAAACTGAAATGAAGCCTGCTTAAATTAGTGATAACCGGTTGCGACCTGAACTTGAGTTACGATGTTTCTAAGCTGATTCATGGGAGCATTCAACGGATTCACGGCAAGCGTAACCCGCGAAAGACAGAGACGCGCGTCGAGATAATAGTAACAGGAAAACCATGGTCGCTAGAATGTGGCATTGCCCCAAAGCATTCACATTATATCATATTAGTAATAATATCGGTTGTTGTCTATTGATTGATCTAATTTCTATCCAGTTACTGACAAACGACCTGTGTGCTGGCACAAATAACTAAGGACAGGATGGAATAATTTTCGTGAGAAAAACATTTAAGAAATTTTCAAACAAGAATGAACAAACAAGACCATAATCGAATCTAAAATCTTTCAATGAATTACTGAAGGCAGCTGTGCGGTATGCAAAAGTCATTGATTTAGCGACTCTCCAAACGGCCTTATAGCATTTGTAGTGTATTTTAGGGTCTATATACCTATATGCTAAATAATTTCACTAGAGAAGAAAGAAGATATTTGCTGCAATACGTTACCATCTCGTTTACTCCCACTGATCGTAGGAGTAAAACGTGCATATTATATATGAGAAAAATAGAGAAGGGTATGGAATGAACATGTCTACATTAAAAACAAGTTTTATTTGACAAAATTCATAACATAGTGGGTTACAAAATGTCTTATATAAATTGTGCTATAATACATGCTCATATATTGTAAGTCGGTATGACAACGTTAATATCAGGTTGTGTCAAACGCAATCACAGCCTTATTAGGTTGATGTAACTGACTACGCTTACTCTAAATAAATCAAAAACTAACAGTCGTCGGTCAGGTAGCATATTCCCAATGATGGGTTTCAATGGAATAAAGTCAGCATGATGCGCCACTTTCATAAATGCCCACAGTCGATTAACATTCAAAACCATAAATCATCACCATCATAATCGTAGAAGCGATAAGCCTAACCAAAAAGAACTGTGGCTAGAGCTTCCACCTCAACAGTGACATGGAGTATCCTAGAAGAAGATAAACGCTACTAAGAAGTTTCAAATTTAATAATAGAAGACTAAACAGAAAAACTAGAAATGGTATGGATGCAGGTGCGCCACTGACTGCGACACACCGCCATCTCGGATAGCGTCTCTAACCAGCGGTTTAAATGATCACGAAAACCCCAGCCAGGCAGGCGACACCTACCCACTTTGCCCAATGAAGCAGTCAGTGACCAAGTTGTTAGTTGACCACAACACGGTTTTACCCAGCTGTTGATGGCCTCAGTATATAATGCCCGGCACGGTAAACGATCAGATGAAATACGGAGTACGTGACTGAACCATCGCAACCTGTGCACCGTGATTAGTTCAATTGATCGTGCATCCCGAGTGTTCCGGAATAAGTGCAGGCGAACGGCCACATTGCTCGCGCGATCATTCCACTTATTACAGGCCAATTGGCAGAGGCAACGATCGTCAAGCACAGCAATACCTGTTGACATCTTCCTTATAAACAGGCCACGTCTCCGAACCGGAGAACAAAATGGAACGCGCATATGCATTAGATACTCTTCCTTTCAGCGACAACCAAACGTATTTTCGACGACACAGATGATGCAGTTTGGCAAACGCAACGCGTGCCTTTGCAATCCTCGCTGGTATCTCATCAGCAATATTATACGCTGACGAGATAGTGCTACTCAATTGGGTGAAACTGTTCACAGTCTCAAGCGGATTACCTGCAATGAAGAAAGTAAGAGTAGAAATGCCTCAGTCTTGAAACAGCACTTTGAACTTTGAACGTGCGGAACGCATTCCACACAAACCAGCTCGGTCACTCACCCTGTCCAGCATGGTCTGTATGTTTCCCGCAGAGGGGCTAAGTAAAGCAATGTCGTCCGTATACTACAGATCAGCTAACCGAGCGCCAGGAAGAAGCTCGAAGTAATATTCACTGAACTCCTCAAGCGTATCCTCCAGAATGTCGCCCATGACAAAATTGAACAGGAAGGTAGAAATCGGACACCCCTGATGAACACCACTGGAAGTGATGAACGCCCGGAACAGATAGCCATAAACTTTCACCCAGATTGCAGATTCAGTATAGAGTGATCCCCACAGGTTCACGTATTTCCCTGGTACTCCTTCGCGATAAAGACAGCTCCAGAGAACGTTACGAGCAACTGAATCGAAAGCAGCATTTAGGTCTAAAAAGATCAAGACCGTCGACTGCTCATAAGAGCGCCGATGTTCCAAGATCAGTCGCAAGGTGAAAATGTGATCAACTCATTATCGACCGGATCGGAATCCTGCTTGTTCTTTGCGTATCTAACTTTCTGTGGGCTTAGTGAGCCGACATAAATTGAGGCCAGTGAGCATCCAGGATGCAACAGACACAAAACTGATGCCTCTGTGGTTGTCACATAGGCTTCGGACCCCCCTTTTCGAAAACGGGAATTATTGTTGGTAGGCACCAATCACGAGATACCTCTTCAGTCTTTCAGATCGTCTGGGGGAGTTTTGTCAGTTCTGATATCAATCTCTCCCCACCATCCTTGAAAAGAGAAGGAGAGAGGAGATCTGGTCCAGAAGCCTTATTACGGTTTAATAACTTAAGCTCCAGGACCACTTCTGTCTCCGACAGAGAACCGTCTAGAATGCAATAACTGACCAATCGGGTCCCGTCGTCCACACGATCTGGTTGAGGTCAGCTGAACTGTTCTTCAAAATGCTCAGCGCACCTGTCAAGTCGGCGCGATTGACTGGTAATAAGTGAACCATCTTTTTCACATATGGTCTCACTTAAGCCGACTCGATTGCCCGTACAACCACGGATCAGGTAAAAAAGCCTTCTGCTATTTCCAAATGAAAAGGCTCTTTCTCTCGCTTTCAATTGTTCGACCAAGTATTGCTCACAGTCTTAGCGCAAGCTTTAAGTCAGCTTGCGTTTAAGTTCTCGACGGTCGTCATCGTATACAAAACCAAGTGGGATCGATGGCCGCTTGTTCATGAGGTTTATCAACGTGACGGGAATCCAGTTCCGTCAAAACTGAACAGCTCCTTCGGAACATGCCTGTTCACAGCATGCCTTCATAGCTGCGGCGATTTGTTTCCAGTGTTTGCTAGGATCCTTCATCTGACTTGAACTGGGCAACTTGTTCAACAGCGCCTCCTGGCAAGCATTCTTCACACTCCCATCGCTCGAATGCCAGTTACGCATCTTGCATTTATGAGAATATGTCCTCTTGGCAAATGACAAAGCAAAACGGGCATGCACAACAGCATGGTCCGAGTCTAAGTGGTTGTCCAAAAGACATGACTGTCTTTAACAGAGTGACGTCACCTGTAACTGATTGCTACGTGATCCAACTGTGTCCACGGCCGATCAGCACACGGAGATCTCCATGCAACACAATGCTTCTCCCTGTATTGCGATGCGGTGCTCTAAATATACAGACCGTGAGATGCGCACAGCTGCAGCAGTCTTTCGCCACTGTTAGTGCGTTGTGCCCGAACACCAAACATACCTCCCAGCCGCTTCTCGACCGAGCTGAGCATTAAAATCGCTCGCTAGTAGAATGATGTCTGAGTGTTTAGTTTGCCTCAGAAGGTCAACGACGGCATCAAAGAACGCATCCTTGGTAGCATCCGAACAGCGATTCGTTGGAACGTACGCCGATATAATGAATACACAACGATGTTCTGATTTGCCTCGATAGACTTTAACCGCCGTGTTGAGTCTGACAGCGCATAAGCGACTATTCACTGGGATCAAATCAGGCAAACAGTGTTCTGCTCTGGAATTCAGTGCAATTCCTACTCCAGTTTGACCACGAGAATCAGCTTCGGCATCACCAGAAACCCTGAGAGAGAAGCGCTTTTTTATCGTCAGTTATCTGAAAGGTGAGCAGAAGTAGATGATGGTCCTAGAATCGCGTCTCCGACACACAGCACACATCAATACCCAGACTTGAAAGAGTACTTGCCAGAGTAGCTTGCTGACCGACTTGTCGGAGAGTGCGGACATTGAAGGCGCCAATGTTTACCAGTTGTCTTGGCCTCGGAAGAGAATTATCACTCGAAGGCACATGAAAGGCAAAAGAAATAGAGGGTACAACTGTAGCAGAAAATCGAGATCGGTTAATAATATCACCGTGGGGAGAACAGTAACTTCTAATACTTGCCGGTCGTTTATGCCGCGGAAGGGGGTTGACTTGAGTGACCCCACCCCGAGTCTCTGACTCAAAAGTCTGACCTGCGAGACAACAAGACACAGGGTTTACTTGGGGGACCATAACCGGAGCCACTAACTTAAGAGTCTGACTCACTTGGTTGTGAGGGGCTTGCTTAGCGCGAGGACGCAGTGAATAAGACATTAACATCTGATGTTGAGCACTACTGCGCGCAGTGGATGTACTTAAAGCAACATTAGGCTTTTGAGAGGTAACAAATATTTTTCGACCGTATTGGATAATACGCCGGTGATCACGGGAAACCGTTGGGCGATCGGAGTGCTCTTTGTTTGAGGGTACCTTTTCTAACCCCCTTCTTCCTACTACGGAGGACAGCAGTGCCAAAACTATTAAAAAATAGTTCTGCTTTATGCTTATAGGATCGTACCTCGCTACCTAGGCACTCGTACGCGGTCAGTAGTGCGACATACAATTCTATGAGTGTAACTGCCTTTCGTCTGACTGCTCCCCTTTGGCCTATCTGACAAGTTTGCACCTGGAAGGACCGGAGTCCTAGTCAGCATAGCCCGTCGATTCAAAACAACACACATGCCCGACCACTTCAACAAGAAAGCAGTATAGGTCAGGGAACCATAAATCTGCGACCAAACACCGGTCAATTGTAATGAAACAGTACAGTAAAGATGGTCTGTCTACCGCATGCGAATTTCTGGCTATCTTCCAAAATTAAACATTCGTCGTCGAAAAGTTTTCGCAGTCGTGATGGTGCAACTAATGTCCATTTCTGTGGAGTTTCAAGAAAGTATCGGAACTTTCATATCATAAGCGGGGGCATAGCAGATTTATCCGAGACAACAAACGCGTATAGGTCTGAATAAAAAATGGGCACGATTTTGTTTGGCTTTCTGTCTCTTTCTTTGGACATGACAAAAATCTAAGGTTTACCTTCAAAGTTTGTTTCCCCTGCAAACGACAACATGCGTGGATACTGTAGTATTTTCAATCAAGTTTAAAAAATTGCAAAGAGTGGATATCACCCCCAGCATATTCACGTAAACGAACATAATATGTGACATGCATTAACGAGCACTACTTAGCCTTGTATCTTATCGGGACATACAACGGGAATAAATTGTGCAGGAACACGAACCACTAGGATGAGGGTCATTATACGTAAGAAATTTGTTGAATCACCGACAATTCGAATCAATATTAAGTAGTACATGACGGTCGACCAAAGTACATATCTGCGTACAATGAGGCCAAACCAAAAAACGTAGCCAAACATCCGTTTAACATTGAACTGCACAAAAAAATCAAGTGAGCCGTAACAAAACAAATGGCTCAAGGTTTACCGTTTTGCCCGAGTGCCTTATTCAGAGACCGGGAAGTAGTTTTTATGTAAAACCTTTTGAATTTAAAGCACGATAATGTATACATCCTATTTTCACTCTGAATAGACATCGATCTAACTACATCAGCTATTTCTGCTCTTTTACTCCACATCGATTGCAGTGGTTACGGTAGCCGATAAATCACGAGAGTTATTATGACTTTTGAAGTTATTAGAACTGTCAATTGATCTAATCGAGTTGTCAAATCCGACCTATATGAACAAGAAAGTGTATATCGTTTAACGCTATCGATCTTCAAGTGGAGTACAACGTGGACAAAGTCACGTTTTATGGTGTAAATAAGTCGTTAATGAATACCAAACAATAAATAACGAACATCAGTGTAGATGCATCTATCTTTGTAGGCGAAAACGCAATACGGAGGATTTGGTAGTGTTAACCGGTGAAGTGTAGCTCATGTGTGTGAACCTAACTGCAGGACTGCGCATAAGTGCCTACTTGTCGACCACATCTGTTATGGAGCTCAATCCTGTATATCCCAGATGAGTAAAGTTATGAATGGGTCAAAAGTTCAAACTCCACCGGAATGGGTTTCGTCAAACTCGAAGATGAAATAGGAAAGTTTGGGGATACATGCTGAAGTAGAGATTGAGAACGGAGTACCGACGGCTGCCACCAGGCGATATTCCAAACCCTGAAAAAGCTGCGCAAACTCCCAGTCAGTGTGAATAAACATATTCCTCGTAAGCCGTTTCCTTTGGTTGATAGCGTCCGAATTTGAAGTTAGTTTGAATTTATCTTCTTCACTGTCACCGGTGCCAAGTTTAGAACAGGATGGACCTCAAAACCCTCTACAAGTCCGCTTGGCTAACGTTCTGGGAACCTTTAGACTATAGTGCTAACCAGCATTACTGGATTTCATTTATCTGCGAACGTAGACTAAAATAGGGACTCATTCCGCAGTTCAGTCTGGACAGGTTTTGATACACATGCTATACTTAACTCAAAGTAAACTGTACGAGCCCGAATGATGAAAGTTCGACATACAGGCAAGGTTGCAACGGAAAACAAGGGCTATCGGGAAATGTTTCCAAAATGGCATCATAGTCGACTCATCAACATGAGAGTTGTTTTATAGTATCCTGAGTGGTAATATAAATATTTATTTTGGCATTCGGACGAAATAGAACTGGACCGGGCTAATTCTGTTATAGAAGGATAAACAGAATGTGAACGAATTCCGTGGACAAGTTTTTGCAAAACAACAGAGTGGTTGGAAATATCGAAAATTTGTTGAAGATTGTAAAGGAACCGTCCCTACATTTGAAACTGTGTTTGGGTAATTGTGCCAAAAGCGTGATAGCTTCTCCAAAGACGTACAGACAAAATCACAAATGTTCCTTATAGCCAATCTAGAAGAGAGCACGCAATAAATTAGGTGATAACAGAGCTGAAAGTACAAGAAATAAATGATAGATTTCTTACTTTACTATAATCACGTGTCTTAAGGAGCGGACTGGTAAGTTGAAAAGATGAAGCAACGTTTAGATATTTCATTAAGACAGCAAGAAAACATGCATTGCGAGATGTAAGCCTTTCGCTTACTGTCATCAACTGATTACATAAAACATTGAGTTATAGGGGTCAAGGGTACAGCGACAAAACAATGAAATAAACGAACATTACACGGGAGCAATCAGGGTTCACTGTCATGGTAACGAAATTGATTGTGTCAGTACCTTTTACCAACAAAGGTCCGATGCGTGGCAATTGATCAACAATGCCTCCGAGAATGCCAACAGCCTGAAATTGTGGCTACGCAATAGGACCATGAACGAATTGACAGGGTTAACCACATGACCTGTTGCGATTAAGTGTTTCGCGATCGAGGACGCCAAGTTTTTGTTCCAATGATGGCATACTGACCCTTTGATGCATTCAGTTTTCTAAAATTCTGGTCCGTTTCGAGATGTGACCTTGCCCTCCACTATGTGAATTTGTGTATATAATTGGTTATTTTGATTTCCGTTAATTTTACTCTGACTTCGTACACCTTATATAGATATTTAACAAGAGATTGCATGTGAGTAATTGCACTGTTAGCGGAAAAAATCGATTTGCATTCGGTCAGAAACTTAGGGTAATGTCTCTTTTAGGGAGCGAAAGCAACACAATTTGACACTCGGAACTATTGTGGTTGAACAGGTGCGAACCAGGCCAGTTGAAGGAATTTGATTTAAGTTGTGAATTCAATGAGCAAACAGCTTATATGTGGGGCGTAACTATTTGAACAACGCGGCAGCACAGGACAGCAAGATATAACAAAGACATGATGTAAGTATATATGCTTGCATCGTGTTTGACACTGAAAATAATCAATCATTACATGCTAAATACATTTTTAAACTGGTAATGGTTCCTCTAAAGTGAAAACGAATATTAACAGGAAGCTGATAATTTCAAGTTTACCGGGATTGGGAGGAAATGAATAAATCGGAAGATTGCTCGTGCTAAAGTATGTCGTGTCAGTTAAAGAAGTGAATACGTGAAATGATCCTCATGTGATGGTGGCCCGCTTCACAATAAGAGCTCGCAGTCGCATTGAGCTCTTAGCCTAAAGAGTGTACGTATCCATATTTGGTACGTAAAAGCTATAAAGAATGGCAAAAGTCCCTAAACAATGCATATGCTCAACGAACAGTTATTTGTCGGCGTCATGGATATCAACCCGCCGGGGTTAACGACAAACTTCAGTGAGTTGTAATTAGACGTCACATTCTGTTCTGGAACAATGTTTAACGCTTATTCTTGGAATATGCAAGGTCAGGTGATGTGTTAGGTTTATGTATCTTACATGGTCGCAGCGAGTGCTCAGATCAAACAGATGGCACGTTTCAAATAAACCTTTGGAAGTTCGCTTAAGTGCTCAGACCAAAGTTCATGGTTGCGTCCATGAGCCGTCAAGGTCAATTCCTTAAACACGGCACATAGCGTACTACATATAGATGTCCATAAATATAGGTAACTATTAACAGTGATTGTTTTGGTCAAGATCCACTTGGGTAGCATCCGACTTCAGCAGTATTTCCTTCATCTTTTAAGTTGTATAACCATACCGTAGATAACTGGATCTCTGACTCCGGAGAGCTACAGGAATACTGAGAACATACTGAGTACTTAACACTCCGCAGTTTCACATGGAACCACCTACAAGGCATCATATGCCATATATCATGACTACTGTCTTTCTCACTTGAGAATGTCACAATTTAGCATACGTTAGTGTTATCAATTACCGCGATTGCTGAACAGAAAGACTGAGAAATGGATAAGGTGCGGCTGGCAGTTGCTAACATTAACAAAGCCCAACCTCATATTAAAAGCTGATCTCTGTCTGCTGTCGAGTTGTACTGGATGGGAGCACCAATCTGCTTTTTTTTATCAGTACCTAAACATATTTCGACGTTCACTCCGTCTCTTTATTGGGTATACAATTGACAGCTCGTGCCCACATGTTTAGGGTTAGTTGCATAGTTAATCCAAGTGGTTTTATTTAACGTTAACCATCACAGCGTCTAGCCCTCTCATTATCGCTAATGAACAGGGGTTTGGTAAGCACTTTTTACATAACGAAAACATTTAAGATAGTGACTATTCATAACTGTAATAGGTGGAAACGTTGTCAAAAATATATTATTTCCATTTGTATGGTTACCGCTTGCTTATTTTATTCACCCGTTTATTTATATAGCTGTGTGATAGTTGGCCCCTACATATTAAGCACTGTCTAATCAATGCCGGATAATGGGACTGGCTTCCAACGGCGCTGTCGACGGCAGTTCAATATGGATAATGTAGTGTCTAATTGGTTGTCTGATCAATTCAGATGCAAGTATGGAATATTTGGCGATAAGTATGCAATACAGTATGATAGACCCAAGTCAACATTACATACATAACCTGTCACCTAATGTCCAATGATGATCAGCGAAAACTATCATGGATAATGATGCAACGTGCCATTAACGGAATTCAGTGGTTCTAGTTTTGTGAAAACCGGTATTCACTGCCAATCACATGTTCTGTGTTGTACGTTTTATGTACTAGTCACGAGTTCTGCTCAAATCTTTGTCTACAATCAAACTTATACAGACTTTACTGGCCTATTCGGTTTGAGAATAGTTTCATTTGATCTGACTTGTCATAACTAAACAAAACTGAGTAAAAACAATTCGGCGTTCACTATTTAAAATGAAGTCATTCTTATGTTGTACTTTGATTTGAAGTAGATTGTGTGCAAAATTTTCTTAATTTAACGAAACAACAACGGTAGAAGTAATAATACTGTGCACATTATATAATCGGGCAGATGACAGTGCGATTACAAACAAGCCTCTGACACTCTCATCAGGACAAACGGATTGAATGTCAAATTCACGGCAGCGATATACACCACCGCTGACTGGAATTATGCCACTGAATCTGGCTTTCGGATGTGAAAAGGCTGCGGTGAAACGACTGGACTGAATTTACTTAGATACTAATAACGCTTTATAATGGATGAGCTAGTTGCATTAGTAAGGAAAGTTGGTGTTACGAAAACATCGAACGTCGCGGTATGATCACTTATGTCCATCTGTCAGATTAATTTATACAATGAAGTAGACATCAGAACCGAACTAATTTGCCACCGCCTACAGAACAGAAACACCAGATGACTAGGCAATGACCTTTTAGTAAGATAATATCACATCAACTCACCACTTTAACAATTCAAACGTTTACAACTTTTTAACAGATCATCTCAAATCAACTTGGTTGTACCTATCAGTTCGTGGCTCACGTGATCAAGGTTGCAGTAAAGTCACTGGTTTTACTCCGGTGGCGTAATGCGCCCGTGGAACTGAGACAATTCCGTGATTAGTCATCTGAGTGAGGGGCAACGAGACAGGCAATGGCACTGGTATACACAACTAATGAATTTTGACAACAGCGAGACTTGAGTCCATTTCCTAAAGGAAGGCTGAGAAAGTCCATCAGAATATGAGAACCACAAGCAAATATGGGTAGAATTCAATTCATACCAGGCAAGGCCCCGACTAGCAAACAGTAGTCATGTACAGGTGATGGAATGCATCAAAATTGATGTGGCCAGTCAAATTTTTAATTTCAACTTCGACTTTTCTAAAGACGTACAAACCAGATGAATACAAGTCTCCTATGAAACATCGGAACACAAGCGCACAATTACTGCCCTTTTCGGGAACATTGATAAATTGGTTTGACGAACGCCAACTGTGGTCATCCAAGTTAGCCCTACTATGACAGTTTATCCACTGAGTAATTTAGCTAAATCTAGTGACAAAATGGGTTTACCGGGTAACGGTGTTATAAGGTGAATCTCCCGTGCAGTTGACAGGGCTTCTTAACCGACCTGGAAAAGCACATGCCGCATGGAAGCGCTCGACTTCAGCCACTGGTTCGAACCCAGCTGAGGTCCAGAACATCCACAAGCGGACCAGTTCATAACCAATAACCCTAACACACTACTTACCTGGGAGGAAAACGTCTTTCTACTGATTCATAATGCTCAACAAAACAGGGAAAGGTATCTGAGCATTAACCAAATATCGCATTCAATTCTACTACATTGCCTATCAACGAACGAGACGAAGGATTCTTTGATGCATTCCGTTTTCCAAAATTTTGATCCGTTTCGAGATTTAATCTTGCCCTCCACGATGTGAATTAGTGTATATAATTAGTTATTTGGATTTCCATTAATCTTACTCTGACTTCGGACACCTTAGATGTGTCTTCGAATCCACGAGGCACTTGTCAGACGCTGGCATTGCTCCCCGTTCCGGTCTCATTCAACCTATTGTTTCCACGTTTTTTAAGCACAATGGGCACTTGCTTCCTAAATGTTGTCCGACTCTTATCAAGTAATTCCTTCCGACCAATCTAATGGTAAATCAATCCACTTCCTCAAATTTACACATACTTGTACCCGAGCCTGTGGATCACCTAATCAACATGAGTTCTTATTAGTCTGAACAGTTCAACAAAATATCGGTCGGCAACATCGTTGTGAGAACACCGAGCATCCATCTTCCGAGATACACAAAGGAATTTCTTGATTTTGACTCACCCAATATTATATGAACACCTGATAGGTGGTCTGAATAAAGTATCGTTGTACAGTTTTGGATAGCCTGTCAGCGAAATAAGACATCCCTAACTGGAATTCATTGGTGGTGTGCACTTCCTACATTAAGCTGCCATATTTAGATCATGACAGCACTCTAATCTCGGTGTCGATAATAAGGACAATGCGTAATTCAGTTTGATCACTGAGCACTCGTAAACTTACTTCAGTGAATTGTAGAAAATCAAAGATTCTATTGCTCTGAAGTCGATTCAATTGGCAACACAAGCCAATGGAATTCTAAATAATGTTGGTTGACTTACATTTCTTTGTTTAATCCTTGTTCAACCTACAGATTGTCAATAAACGAGTTCCGGTAAGTAGCAAAGGATTTCGGTTGATGTTTATTGAACATCATTGGCAATTGATTGCAGCTTTCCCATTTCCGTAAACTTACCAGTTAACCCTTCTTCGAAAAGCACCATATCCGAATCGAGTTTCGCTCTTACTAGTGCTTATCAGTAGTACATATCCATCGCCACGACTGAGATTTGCGCTCCGACTACGATTAATGACGCAGTGATCAATGCGTTTGCCCAACTTGTTGTGCTAAATCTCAAAATACTATACACGCCGTTAACACAAATCGAGTGTACGCAACCGTTTTGTGACGTTCATAACACATTGTTTCAAGTTAAGAAGCAGTCTTAACATGGAAAGCTCCGAACCAATGCGACTCGAGTTAAATAAAATAATGACGAAGAACAAATCCTCACGCTGACAGAAAGGACAAAAACAAGTAAAAAAACCGAGGTGATGGTTGAGTCACGAACACATAACGAACGGAGATACAACTGTACGCGGCGAAAAACTAAGGATATGTGCCAATGTGTAAACCGCACCCTGAAAACTTGCATCCGCCCTTCACAACATAGTCACGTAGGTAACTTGTACATTCAGCTACTGACAAACTTGGCATCAGTAGGACCAGTCTAAGATAGTTTAATGTACCGAGCCATCTCGACGATCCTTGAAACGGCACAACCCACCAGAAGAAAAATTACGCAACCGATCCACCATAGAGCGACCAACACAAGTCGCGTGTGTGCACGCATGTGTATCGCACATACACAAACAAGTAAACATACAAAGCAAGACAAAATGAAAACCTACAGACTTTAGAGCCATCGATAGGCATACATTGGGTGCAGAAAGTCGCCTCAGAGAAGGGAGGTTTAGAAGACAGGAGTCAAAAATTAAGAGCGAGAACAAGTTGACAATGAGCCATTGAAAGACAAGCACATAAGACTGACAACAGCATGAAAACGGATCTGGCACAAAAAATAAATGAAAAAACACGAACACACATATTGATCCAAACGGACGTGACAATGCAACAGTGACCACCAGCGGGAGTATTGCAGATAGAGAGTGCAGAAAAAGTCGGAGCACGGTACAACTAAGAATTGGTCAAATCACAACACAAATCACAAGGTAAACAACTGTTCGGAATGCGCGCTGTCGATTCGTTTCGTTGTGTAGTAAATCAGTTGTAATAAGAAAAATAGGCTGCCGATAAATCTCGGTTATGTGATATTAATCGCTTTCCAACCAAACAAAAGTGGTCGAAACGTTTGTATATGTACATGCGGGGCGGTGGAAGAAAACCAGTGTGGTAGAGATGCGATTGTACAAGTGCAGTTGACAAATAAGATACCGTAGCTTTTGCAACACTGACGTGGGGAATGTGAGCGACAAGCCACGGTCAAGAAAGTAGCTGACCAACAGTAGCGATGTCGACCAAATGTCGGGATTAGGAAATTTGTGGGAATGGTCAAGAATGCAATATCTGCAACCTAGTAGAGCACAATTACACAAAACGTTAGTGGGAATACTACGTAAAGATGACTAGGATCCAACATCTAAATAAACATTTGCTCAATGCATATGTCATACACATTCTGATTGAAGGCAATCAACGTGGATTTCGAGCATGCCTCGGTCTCACCGACAGTAGTTCCATTTGAGGATCATGATGGGGTTGAGCCAGGGTCACGTTTCGTCCGTTCATCGTACGAGCTGACGGTGCAACAGATCGTGGAGATAAGATGATATCGGGATCAGGATAACGGTTCGACCCAGATTGTCCGTGAACATCAGAAAGCAATGCAGCTGTTTCATAGTTCTGCGAAACGGCTGGCGGCAGTGGTTGAGGCTGAGATGGTACGGAGTCCGTCTCAGGTAGCTCAGTGAACTTCTCTACAATATGCTTCGGGTGCCGAGTCCATTTGATCATAGTTTCTGATGACCGGTAGAGGAAGAACAACTTGGCCACCAATTGTTCTTCCAATCGCAGTAGTTTGTATTCACGTACCAAGTAGACCTCATTGCACAAATTTAAAATGCGATCCACATGAGGTAGTTCTTCCAAACAAATGACATACGATATGTTGCTGTAAATTGTACGAAGTAGTCGATTGGCCAGGAATATGTAGGCTGCATACATACCAATGATGCTGTAACAGAATGATGAAAATAGTGAAATGATAGTAACGACTGACCTTCAAGTAGAAATATGCACATGTATACAGTAACACAAGATGTTACAATAGGCAGCAGCATAGGACCATTGACTTGGGTACATGGCGGCTTCATATAAAGCAGAATGCCATCATCAAGCAGTATGTGGTCATACCAAACAGAACATGGTAGTCCTTGTATCAGACTTAGGGATGAGCAGTGTATCTGCACGCTCTTCTAAACATTCTACTGATATATGGTATTGTTAACAACTATCCATATCGCTAAAGTGTTTTGTATACATGGTACGGAACGATAAAGTGGTGCACTATATGTGATCAGTTTCTAAACGATAGTGAGCACTTTGTGCTCAACACACGAGAATGATCTCGAAAAAGAGAAATGTAATAAGTCCATCACGTACTGAGGATAGTCTAGTTGCACACAACGTGTACATGAGCAAATTCGACCGGTCAAAAAACCAGTGGTCTAATAAACATAAACTTAATTTATAAGGATTACAGATTGGAATCTGGTTCCGACTAGTTTTCTAAATGATTAATCAAAATAATGATTAGACCGGCAGCAAAAACAGACTGAGAAGAAAACAAATAAGTGCATATATACACGTCTGGCAATGATGGTAGGACGCTCAAAAAGAAACAGAGTGGAAAATGGGAAATGAAAGAAAGATTCACGTACCCGTAATTACTGAAGACTTTCCCAAATAGGCTATCAGAAACGCGCTCGTTAAAAGTGACAACCGACAGCACTTTCACTGCTGATCCACTGGTACCCAACGTTGGTGTCCGAAGATGTTCAAAACATGGATCGGATAGTGGGGCCGTCACCCGTTCCTTCAATTCCCACCAAGACTGTGGGGTTGCCGGGTCACGATGTATAACAAAGCTGACGTTCACATAGGTCTCTCGGACACCAAGCCTGGCGAACGCAGCCCGTAATCTGTCCTTTCTTAGCAATACGTAACGAGGCATCACTGCATTCAATGTGACCGCATCCAGTGCGAAAGTGTGTGTCGGAGCTTCCGAATGCAAAATACCGTATTCCAACGCCGTGCTGCGGTATGGACTGGCAGTGCTTGTACCGTTGAGAACCTGTAACAATTGCTGTTTTTCAACCAACTCCAATTTCCGACTGAAAATATCCTCAACTGAAGTCTGACTCGTCTGAATTTCTTTTGTTTGGCTGTTTTTAAGAGTAAATAGTATCAACAATGAAAATCGGTCAGTCAAACACAAACATGTGTGTGGTTATTCAGATTTCACGGCAGACAAGAATCATAACTACAGTTTACTAAACAGAAGGAAACCACTTCTCTCCCTGAACTGCTAACTACACAGGGAGCGTTCTCAAGTGCAATCTTTGGTTCCTGGGGAATCCGGCTACAAACCAGAGAGTAAACAAGAATGCAGAAGCTTCGTGTATACAGGTTACTGGAATGAAGATAACACTCACCGACGACATTTCATATGAAAGTGAATTAGCAGGTCAGATTTCGGGTCCGCCAACTTCATCAGCAAGGCCTCATACGACGGTGGAGTGATGGCCCATATATTACCGGAGAAGCCGTCAATTGTTATATAGCGTATGTCATTTGATTCGAAGTTATGCAGAAACCCGACAGTTTCCTGTATACAACGATGAAAATGGAAACGAATGCTTGAGTAAGGTCAGCGAAGAATATGCTGCCCGGCAGAAGGCAGAATATGAATAATTCGGATCACAATGGAAGCTTCTGGCGGATTAGTTGGGCAGAAAATCACGCAATTTTGAAATTCTGAATTCACTCGGAAACTCAGTATCAACCGAAATTCGTAACAGTACGCTGACCTGGATTTGCACTGTCACGAAAATTTTGAAATAACCTTTTGGAAACGATCACCTGTTACCGGAAAACTTTGAATACCATCACAGAAAAACGTACTTAGAATAGGCTATCAAAGAAGAGGCCAGTCTACGCAACCTATTATTAATTAACGATCGAATGCTGAGGAAACATTCTAGTTCAACATCGAGAGAAACACGTCTCACGGTTGACTAAACAGTTCTCATAGATTTATTCGCAGCTCAATATCTACAAATCAACCCCATAACAAACAGCGGACAACGTTATATCATAACAGTTTCCGCGGTAGCGGTCAGTCCGAAACGGGAACTCCAAGTAGATTGTGCCAATCGAGACAAAAATGACATAAAAAAATCACTCATGGGCAACATCTACGGCGCAGTTCGTTCTACCACTTACGGTGGATTTTTCACATCTATATTTAACTACCTTCAGAGAACATCAGTAGGTGGAAAGTATACGCACTAAAAATCACCCACGAAGGTGAATTAATGACACCGCGGATTGTCAGTGCGGGAAATCACAAAACTGACACGGAAGAAATTAACCGAGATAGTCCGGGTAAACCAAAGGACCAGTTAACAATGAATATACAATGAGGAAAAAGCATGAACAACGGGTCTCGTTCCATAAAATCGTTGAGCAACATGCGTGAAAAACGACTCGATTAGAACTGTTCATCCAGGAACGACTTCTGGGCAGTATCACTTATACTAGCTCAGACAGTCACAGTGCGTGATCACAAGTGGGCCGGTGATTATTAGCAATACGGTGGAGCAATGCGGCAAAAATCGATCGTGTCTTAAAAGCAACGCCCATCATGGACGTTGTAGCTGTTCAGTAGAGAGGACGACTAGAATGAGCCAGAAGAGCATAAGTCATATTACGGTAACGTAAGACAAAACAAAAGACTAACTCCATCCCAGTCTAGACTGAACTTTTAATGAGCCAAAAACAGGGAGCACCGAAAAACGTTCTCAAAGAAAGACACTGAAGCTGATGAAACAGAAAACCAGTAAGTTGTACGACAAAAGACATGATTGAACTGGCATCTTAAATGAACCTAAAAGTTCCCAGCAATCATTTAACATAATGGTATCAGGGACGTTAGTAAATCCTAACGCCTGTCAGAGCACAAAAGTGTAACGCGCTCATACTATACAAAAACGGAAGTATACATGTGATTAGGATTTAACCGTCACAATCGTAGCACAGTTGCCGAATGGAACATGAGTATAGCGCCTGTTCTGAATACAGCGAGAGAGACGGAATGCGTGAGGAAGATGTCACCAATAAAAAGTAGTGTTCGAACTACACAAGTCCACATTTTCTACTTATCAGTGAATAAAATATTGCTCAACAACTTTCATGACTTCTGTACTATCAAGGGGAAGAGAAATCTTAATCCTGGGGTGATCGACTGGAGTTGCTGTATCTCCTTTCGAGGCAATCGAATAGACATTCTGAATATTATCCATGACTGAATATGGATAAGAGTTTGTATAAACCAACTCGGTCGTGTCTAATGAGGTCTGTGATACAATGGTCAACATAGTTGCCTAAAAAAAGAAACCATGCCGCAGATCAGATCTCAGCAGCAATACACTACTGATAAGGCAGCTACATCAATACGATGTCCAATCATTGGCAGCTGCTTGCCGACTAAAGGGGTAAGTCTATGCTTGTGCTAGTCCAAACTGCTGCAAGGTCGCTCTGCCAGTTTGAAAAGAAATTTCGAGGCATGCTGATTATTCTTTGATTCCAGAAGTGCCGGCATGCTAAATATAACTGCTTTTGTGACTACATTTAATTTTATAAAATCAGAAGGGTGCACACTACCCAAGTAGTGAAATTCCTACAGAGTCAATGAGAAGAGATCGCACTGGTAGGTAGATTTTTGTGGCTTTATGCCTGTAAGCATTTGGGCTTAAATATACCTCATTGATTAACACTGATACGATAGCGACAGGAACACTCAATAATGTAGAAGAAATTCAAGGTCTAATGACTTATGGTGGTGGATTTAAACGAGGCGCCTTAAGAGAGGACCATGTGATGGGGCACATCGCTGACTTAGCATGATTTTAGATGGGCAAGCAAGTCATGCCTAAAGTTCACAGATGTGAATGCCTGGATTTCATGTCAACAGTGTTTCGTTATGTTCCGTTTTTGATTTCAGATTCACTGTCAATAGTTAGTGAGAGAATTAACAACGTTCGACTCGCAGGTAATATGGAAGATTATAGGCTAGTCCCAAATACGAGAGTTGTTTCACAGCAAATAAACTATGAGGATTAAATATCGTCAAAAATAAATTGTATAACATGGGGACTCTAAGTGTTAGACCAAACGCACTTAGAAAATTTTCAAAAAACGTGCAATGTACACAATAAATCCAAACCGTCCACTGCAAACCAATACAAAACTTACCAGATCCTTTTCATGACATCTTGTGAAATCACCCAACACGTTCTCATCGATCTTAAGAATGTTTCCTTCGCGGGAAGCAAATTCAAAAGTCGGCTACAGAAAGTGAAGGACGTAAATGTGATTTAGGGGTGTGTACGTCATGATCACAGGATAAGAAGACACATTGATCTGTAGTGGTTGCTAATACAACTTTCGAGTAACAAGTGTATGTAACAAAAAGCAACCTCCAAATCATAGGCAGGTGTGAACATGTAGCAAATATGGCGCTTAGGACAAGAATATGAAATGCATTACAGTACGCCAGAAGCCGACAAAGCTTATCAATGGTTTAACAGTGAACAGAACTAAAATGAGATGAAGAAAAAACGAAAAGTACTTTGACTACAACCACTTAATAAGTGACTGAGGTAAACAGTTCACTAAACAATCCACCATGAGAAGATGAGGGTGAGGTTAATTCAACTTACTGGAAATCCTCCGAACGATAAACTGAATGTGCACAGCACCGGAGGATTGAAATCAAAGGTAACGCCAATGAACGAACTCAATGTCATGGGACCCCAGAAACAGAGGAAGAAGAAAGCCAATAACAGACCACCAACCAACGCTTTCTTGCCCGCCGGACGATTGACACCACGCGGAGTGGGATAGGCGATTTCCGAACGACGCCAACATTTGAGAACAAATATTTTGCAATAGATATCTTCCAATTCCATCCAATGGTATAGCGAGAGAGCGCTGTTTGTCCACATCCAATCCATGACGTTTCGCAGCTCGTACAAGAACGGAATGATGAGATACCTAAGATAGAGCGACGATGGGAGAGTTAGTAAGTTAGTTATCACCAGACAGTTTGTTGTCGGTTCACTTATCAGAACCAATACTACAGAGTGGTAAAACAGAACTTACCCCTTGAACAAAATGAGATTGATGTAATTGTAGTTTTTTGTCAAGAAGTTGCCCAAAATTCGTAAAGGGTAGCCACTACGGATTTGGTAGGCAGAGAGCGAGAAGTACACACATTTGATCAAGTAGAGTAGTTGAGGAGCAATTCCACTAGTGAACCGTCTGAAGTGGATATACAAGTAGGAAATAAATCAGACTACAATCTACAAGTTATTGAATAAAACTGACAAAATCTTAGCATTATCCGAACAAACAGACCAACACACCGATCGTCACAAAACCCAGATTCGAGTAGTACTCAAAAAAAAATAAAGATTCCAGTCGAACAAACAAAAAGAACCGTACCGGAACCGTTAAGAAGTAAGACGGCACCATGTGGCTATACCTGCCAAACAGGTTTAGGTTAAAAAAAGAAATGCAAACTAGTAAAAAAAACTGCGTTAAGATAAACAAGCTAACGATTTAAGAACTTAAGATGGTACGAAAGATGTGAAACAGTATATTGTCTCCGTATGAATTTGATTAAACCAAAATGGTTACGTGTAAGACATATGCTAGAGCGACATCTCGTTCGTACTCGTCAGTAACATATAAGAAATAATAACCATATAGATGAAGGAATGGGTGCGTATAAGTAAAATAGTAGGGTTGTCTGGTTAGTGATTATGGCTAGATTCTAAGGACTTGCGTGACATATCCGAATGGTTAAGCGTTTTTCCCCCTTCTCACTGAACTAAGAAACGAGATAGGTAACGAAATAAAGTAGGTGGGTGTGGACTGATAATAGACAAATGAGTGAATGATCCAAATGTTACACGTATGCTAATCGACCAGCAAATGAATTGAGCAGAACGCAATCATTCAACTCATTTTAAATTCATACGAGCAAGTTAAAGGCAAGGGTGATAAGAACACAGTGGGAATGTTTAAAAAGCGACGAGAATTTCAGAATGAAGAGATAAAGCATTAAAAGTGGAAATATAGTTCATGATTGGCCCCGATACAATGGTTTATCAATGTGATGTGAAGTTCAATATCATCTGCTTCTGAACATACGAAAGTGGTTTTCTAAAGTATATAGCTAGCGCCTCGGAAACAGCGAAACTGTGTTTGAATACAGTGTGAGAAACAACATGTGTAACCTTCGAAAGATCTACTGTGTGGCCAGATTCGACCAACTGCTTTGTTACAACAATCTTGGTTTTTCCAATGTTGGTATTCAGAAGCCGTTTCCGGATGTGCTTTGAGATACGAACCTGATGTGCTACAGTCTGCATGCACAGGTAGATTCACAAATAAGGTTTGACTTGGCGAGTGCTAGATCTTTTCTAGGAACTGGAGGTAGTTTGCAGCTGTTTTCAGGTCACATTAACTATATTGTTAATATGTCGTTCAGTAGTATCTTCCAAAGCAAAGTGCAAACAAAGCAAATATCTCACACACATTGACACATCAACCTGGCACATCAACGAGTATAATCCAAAGTTTAGGCCGATTGTTATACTCCTAATACTGTGAAACAGAAACGAAAGTGGACAAACGGATTAAACTGGAATCGCTTTCTAGTTGAGTCAAAAAGATTGCTTTCCTATTATCCCCGTTTTTACAGTGAAAGGCGTGGTAAAGCAGGATGATCGAAAATTCACTACTGTTAAATACACAAATGTAAGCACTTGAGGAGAAACGAGAACCACCGGTACAAATGTCCTCGTTCTCGGATGGTTCATCCAAAGATGCAAACATGAAAAGTTGGACTCTATAAAACTAATTTAAAAGGGCTCGTCAGCAGGATCCACCATAGAACATCGCACGTTACACAAGGGCCATCAGACCCTCAAGGCACAGATAAATAATATAAGAATAAAACTCCGCTAATAAAATTACTTGTCTGAAACCTATTTATTCCGAAGGACTTCCACAGTTGTACGATCGGCTGAAGCGCGTCGCCTCCCAATCTGAACAACAACATGAACAGTCGATGCACCCACAGTTCGAATCTGACATCACATGTTTGGCAATCAGTACTGTAAACACGTCGACCGACGAACACAATCCATTCCAAGTTACAAAACAATGAAGTCGACGATTTCGGAGTAGAACAAGCCCGACATATTTTTTTGGAAGAGCAGGTTGGAATGCGTAAACAAACCGAAACCGATTCCAAATTTAATACAATCAATGTGCGCAGAACTCAGACACAAAATGCACACCAGTGTTTTATATTAACACGTTTAAAATGTTAACAACACAATAGCCGGTTTGTGAAATTGCGCGTGGTGAAGGTGGAGGTATAGCTCGCATAAAGCGAATCAACAGGCCAGAAATTCCGCTCCGAATTTTAAACTCGGAGTCAGTGCCGTACAAGTAGAATCAACCAGCAGTTATCAGGTATTAGAACGTTATCTAATGCGTGATCGACCACATAGATCACAGGGTACCTTTCACCGGAAGTTATACTGTACCAAAGTACACTTTTCACTGGCAGGCAACTTGAGGTTGCAATGAAGTTTCGAAACAAGTTAATGTTTAAAAAGAAACGAACGACCAGAATGGATGAAAAATGAACATGTATGGATGGATGTATTAGAATGGAAATAAAACTTACGACTTCGTTATATGTGGCAAAATAAAAAACAGCCAACCATGGATCAGCAGCACATGCAAAATCTGGAATATGAATTTGCCCGAAACTTGTTTCCGCAAAAAAAGCCCACGATCAATGATGATAAACACGAATTGGACGAGCAGCATGGAAATGAATGGTAGAGGTATCTGTGACCAGAGGAAAGAGAGGTGGAAGGGATAGAAGATCATTACGATAAAACATGTTAGATGATTAAGTGAGCACGCAAGTTGACTCAAAGGACAATCGTGTGGGAGCAATTTACATGACGCACAGAATAGTTAAGGTAAAAAACGGCAACTAACCCGGTTGGATTTGATGAATTCAAATGCATTGTCACCCATGCCAGTCTAAAAAATGCAAACAAGGATGGAAGTAATAGATTAGCGAAGTAAAAAAAAGTGGAAGCGCAAGATAGTCTGCACACGTGCCGCTCAGTGGTATGACAAAACAAGACATGTAAACTCTCAAACAGATAATTGGTGAAAAAGAATATAGTGTAGCGAGCAAGCTCGTTTTCAGTTATTCATCATCAAGCAAAATACATCACAATTTATATCACACTTTTACATGGAAATCATAATTTGTACATTAATACAATTAGTAAATTGATACCTCGTGATATTCGGTTGAAAACTTTAGTACGAATTTTCGTGCCTCCGTAACACATGTTCATGTCTTGCAACCGGAAACCAAATATAATTATGATATAAATGCGTACGTAAATGACAGGTTACACGAGCAACGTGAAACGGACAAGCGGAATTAGCCGGCAGTGAGTTCGACATAACTAACTGGCAAGATGAGAAACTGTATCCATTCCATAAACGCTGTGACTGCAAATGGTGTCGTTCTTAAGAAGAGCGTTCCGTTGGAGATTAACAACCACATCAGACTGTCCGTATAAACATTTCATCAGAAACAGTCATTAACATACGAACGGATAAATGCAGGGAATTCACAAGTGAACTTCATTACTAGTTGCTCAACACAAGATAGAGCAATACTTTATGTTGGAAAAGAGAACAGTTGACATGTCACTAAAAAAAGCAAACGGAACTTGATGACCACAAAACCAAATCATCCAATGCAGACAGCTTCGGACGAACAACACTTCTGTTACGGGTGGTACGTGCAGTCTTCCTGTCTTCTCCTAAGCGGCTAAATCACATATGATAATTCAGTCATGCCTAATGTGAGGTCAACGGCACAGTGGTAAACACTATTGCTTCATGAACAGCGTGGCCAGGTTTCTAGTCCTGACAGTTGTAAGAATATGCACTGCTGACGAGGTCTGATGAGAGCGACACTCGAGTTTAGCGCTTCTTTTAGAAAGGGGCCGACTGAAAAGCCTATTGGAATGCGAAAGCTGCAATTAATTGTGGGTGATGTTCAAGTTGAAATAAACCCAATTCCCGACTGCTCATCAGTAATATATATGTGTGAAAGGAAAACGCCAAATTATATTATATATATACATATATAGGTATATCTACTTGATGTCACAGGTAGCCTTAAGCAAGTCTACTAACAAAAATTCTTTGTCGCTTTTAAAAACAGGCATACATTCCATTTGGACGAGTACGCAAGCATACAGACAAACGAGTACGACGTGTCTCACAGTGAACGACAAAGGCCGTGAAATTGTGTTTGACCGTGGTGTCATTTCACTGTCGTTGTAGTGAAAGAGTTAACCATTTTGTCTTCAGTCACACGTATAAGCAACATACGGAAGGATAAGTGTATAACGCAGCCGTATACATAGTCTGCCAAAACTAATATAAGATCGGGCCGATCAGAGGAAAAATTGTGCGAAGTGACTGCAACACGAAGCATTACAGTGATCGGAATCCCACAAAAATGATGACCAGCAGGTTCTGTTGGCTTGAACATAACTTACGTAAGTGATATCACACCGGTCAGTGTTTATGTGCGTTGATTCGTGTTATGACAGTGTGATGGCCAGTGTGTGATTTAAATGTCATGAAAGACTTGACCGTCAAAGCATATTTCATTAGGGAGTTCCCCGCTCTCAAACAGAGGTTTAGGAGGCAACCAACACATTTTTTACTGGCGCTGTCAGACACAGCGGAGAACCGTAGTGAACGATACTTGTGATGTGTCTCTGCGTTCTTCAACTCAGTTTTCTAACACCTAAGTGTTTGCCGCCATCAGGTAGCCTGTATCAAATGGATTCATTGTGTGAGTATCGCGGCAGTCCGTCGGTACGTATTCGAGGAATGTGTAAGTTCATGACCGATAACCGAGGTAATGAAAATCGCAGTATTTGTTAGTTGGGTCACGTACTCTGTATGCCGAAGAGCGTCCGCCGCACCACACACTGTTTAACGTGGTTTCTGATGACTGCAAGAAACCGCAAGATGGCCCAGCAATAACGTAATCAGTGATTATGAGGGCATTGACCATTCTGCCGAGCAAAATTTGGTAAATGTCATCTACCTGGTCGGACACCACTGGCTGGAAACGCACACTGACACGGTAGTGCGTTGCGGATAATGGCGAATACGCACCCGCAAGTTTGCTGATTTCTACTCATGTTTTTCACGGAAAATCGTCGATTTTTGTTGCTTGGCTTTTTTTCATACACTCGTACTTAGCTGTTACTGTGCTGCTTTGCGAACTAATGTTAAGACTAGCGGCAATCCAACCCATAGTAGTCATGATTTAAAAGTGAAAATGATGGTGGAAATGAACTGCATCACTTCACGGCTCGTCGTTTTTAACATCCCAGCCATTTTTTTGTATACTGGCTATTTCAAAATAGCTACCTTAGATGTGCATCAAGGCTACGGGAAGGATGTAAGTACATTAAACAACCTTCATACCGGTTTAAGAATTGTCATCTAACAGCAGAAAGACACATGCGAAAATTAACAAGCTCAACATGGGGTTAATGTTAGATGAATATACTAGTTCGTAGCATGCAGAAGCTGGGAATTTCTACGGTTGAGTCCCTTCAAACGTAACAGACGTTTTGCTTGGAATTAGATTTCTGTGTAACCCAGAAAATAACACATGAGTTACCTTATTAAGGATGAACTCAACGGAAGCCGCAGCAGCAGCTATACCGCGGGCATATATATTGAAATGACTTAGAAACGACGACAGACCGTGCCATAGCTTGACAAGAGGCAATTATTTATTATAAAACTCAAAACCGCTCTCTTGAACCACAGAATAGCACACGTAATCAACTGAGTTGGGGGTCATGCGATCAGCTCTGAATACGTCCGTGAAGCGATATCTTCTTTAAATGTATCTGCCCAAACCTCTTATAATCAGTTGTGTTTCGGTCTCCACCGTTCATAACACTGCGTCACAGTGTCCGACCATCGTTATGACGTTGATGATCTGCTAAACCAAGTGAGACAAATCAAATCAATGCCCACTATTACGTTGCCCAACACGTTACGCTTAGGCAAAACAACTAAGAACAATCCGGAACCACGCAGAAATAATCAGTCCATGGCCTTCGGTTTTACGGTGGATGTTAACGCCATCAAGCAAACGACGCAGGTGAGATGAACAGACAGAATCATTCTTAGGTTTTGAAATCACGGGATTGGTTAGTAGGCATGTAGTAAGAAATGGTTGTCTGGAATCTGAATGTACAAGCAGCTGTTAGGGGAAAATCAACTAGACCATATAACAAGTAGGCAGAAGAGATACACATTTAAGCATGCTGACAATATCAGTTACGTACTTAATGATGCACATTAGTTCCGACAAAAAAAAGATTAAAATAAACAATAAGAACTTACACTTGGTCCAAATGAAACGTAACCGAAAATCATAATCCAAAATGAGATAAACTCGCACAGAAACATGTAGATGTAGACATCCACTTTTTTGTTGTATTGCGGATTGGTCATTTTCTGATAGAATCGACGCAGTTTGACAAATGGATTCCAGGTTCTGTTAGGGTTTCGATGTGTAAAAAGTAGAAGTCCACGTCTACTGGTACCAACATTGTGGGTGTTCATGTCTTCAGATACCAATGGTTCCTCAATGTCGCAGGATAAGCTTGAATAAAATTGATTGAGTATAATCAACCAAGCATAGGATTAACGGATATATTTAGGAATGGAAATCGACTGAGAACGGCTATTACCGGCAGTAGTCACTTCATAGTTCTTTAAAGTGCTACCAGTTATTGCCTATATGACCTAATAAAATCATAGTTTAGTAGATACAACAATGACGCCTAAACAAAAGAACAGGCCAATTGGTAACGTTACACAGAATGGACGATATGCGAACGCTACATTGACATGTTGCCTGATATAAGCTAATGCAAGGATGGATGGGGCGAACCAACAGGGTTAGCACCTATGTTAACAACAGGATGTATTCAACTCCTATTGAAGTCCACACGGATTGAAAAAGCATTTCATGCGGTTAAGCTAACTATGACTAAGAAAGGTAATTAGTTTAAATAAGATTCAAAGATTTCAGCTTGGTCGGATTCGAATCAGTAACGAGAACCTTGTGTTCTAGCAGTTCTGAAAGAGGGCTATGTGGGATTTTTCACATTATGATTATTATGTATTCGTTAAATAGATATTTATACTTTGCGGTGAACGAACTGTGTATATTTTTGGTTAATTTCAGAGGGTTACACAGCAGATCAGAATTGAAGACAGTCTGCAGAAAGATGAGCACTACTACGGTATTCCATGCATTTTGAGAGCCATGTTTAATCGTTAACAAGCCTTGATCACTAAGATTCACCAGCGCACCCTGGAAGATAACAACAATTAAAAACGTGATGATTTAAAGAACAGCTGATCTACAATACACAAACATTCAGATGGAGTAATCGTGTTGACAATGTGTTCAACCTGGTACGTTGCGCAAAAAAAACTCCACACACAAATCACAGCAATGAGACACATGAACATTTTGTAGATGGGAGAATCGGGAGAAATGGCTGAGACTTCAGCTGCCGGTTACGTATAGATGAACACTACACGCTGAAATTCCCTTTATCAATATACGAAATAGCACTATTGTTCTAACCAGCCAGCGTGTAGTTTGCATGCTTTTTTCACCCGAAAAAGACGTCTTTCAAACAGTTGAATATTTAGTTTCGTCATAGAATATCCGCAACCGGTGAACAGGCAAATGACAGATGAAAGGCTTACGGTTACTACAAGTCAAATGCAAGCATTCTACGATACCATCTGGTTTTGTACGAATCAATTTCATAGCGTTTATCCACTGTATTTTCCCAATCAGACGATAAATTAAATTGTAATTTTGCATTTAGTGAACCTCCTCTGATATTCATTCCACAGTGGCGAGCAAACGCGATCAAAACTTCCGCCTGCGTAAGAAACTCGCTGAACTTTCCGCAATTTCTATTGGACATACGGTGCCACGAACTTCAGTACTGCCTCGAACAAATCGTAAATAGGATCACCTGCATCAAAATTATGAAATGTGTAATTTGATATACGAATTCAGTGGCAGTGCCGCGTGAATAAGGCTTCATGTGTAAGGAAGTGAGATGGCCAAAGCAAACAATGATAATCCATCGGTTCTTAGCTAATCAGTTTACATTAAAGCTAATCGATATGTTTAAATCAATGTAATGGTTTAACGAATAAAATGTAGAGGGTTGTTTTGATGAACCGAGTTTTCTGATATATACCTGAGACAGTGGACAGTACCCCGTCGGAGCAAGTTGATATGACAAACAAAAACCGAACCACGGCAAGTTTGCGCTTATGGGAGCGGAAACACGGTTAATTTAAGCTAACGGTGTTTTGGTACTCTACCTCAGATGCAAAAGAAATGAATAAATGCAAACGTCACTTTCAACAGTGACAAAGCAGGAACTGAAAGCAGCGACAGAAAATTTCAAGGAATTTTGCTTCGGTCAATTAATTTAATTCCACCCGCACTGGTTTTCAACAGAAAAGAGCCCGAACCAGTCGATCATTCTGTTACAACATTGACGAGCCTCGAAAGTGTATGAAGGATGGTTTGATCAATGATCAGAGGGTCTGTGGCGTTCAAGATTCAAACGCTGAAACTTTAGAAGACAACTTAACTACGATTGAAGCGGCGTATCGACATTTAGGAATTTGGAGAGACCACAAATCGTCATATAAAAAGCGAATAATGGCGAATGTGTACAGTAAGTCTAATACGGTCGCCTAGTTAACAAACCAAGAAGCAATCAAAATGTGGTGTCCGCAGCGGGAAGCACGTTCGAATGAAAACGACATCTTTAACATTTCGTGGGGCGCGTGAGAAAGTATGTTGTCAGATAGTGTCCATCTATCATGGTAGACGCGGTCAGGAATGAACATGGCGGACAACAGATTTTCAGCATGGTTAATGCGGAACTAGTGTTTGCTGTGAATGTGTCCTCGACGCTGCTACAAAATCCACCGCTATGATCTCATACAAATGCGCCAACATCAGGTTTTCCATCTTCCCTTCAATTTTTCTTCTGCCTCGTTTTTCTGCGTGTAACTCCTTTTGTACTACAGCCATACTGCAGCTCTTCCTGCTTCCATGGTACGTGTTTTTGCCACTGTTTGCAGATAAGTCATTAATGTGCAGAAACTGCAGTGACGGCACCGCCAGCACCACACGCGATTCTGCAGACAAACTGCAATGTTACCAACCTTTTCTGATTGGTGACACTAAAGTCACGTTCAACAGTTGCGTTTTCATGAGAAAAAGTGGAGAACGTTGAGTTGCCTTGCGCAATTCAGTGTCCGTTTCGACGGGATAGTTGATCAAATCTATGTGTTCCATTCTTGCGCTCGATAATTTTTAACTCGATATTGTCAGTCTGGACAAGGGGGCAGCAAACACATGGAAAATCTATATTCAACACCGGATTTCCACTTCCACTCGGTTTGTTCCATCAAGTATGGCTCACGTATTAAAGACGCTGTTGTGGGCTTTGGTCTTGATCTTCTCTGCAGTTAATACTAAGACTTTTGGCTGCAATCACGATAAACTGTAACCAAATTGCATGCAACAAAAAATGCAGTATATAAGAATGTCTAATCTTTGTGGATGCAACAGTTACATTTGGAGTTCTTGATCGATAACCCGACACTTTCCATGCATTTCGAACCTGGACAACAGGGAAATAACAGTCAATCTACCAGTTAGAATACAAAACATGTTTATAACCGCCTCTGACAGTATACCAATGAATATGGTATGCGACGGCAATGTTAGCTTTTTACGTTTCACAAACTTCTGAAAACCCAAGATAAGAACGCACAACTGATGAACCTACGAAAGATGCTTCTCGATTTTCACGAATTTTCCAACATCTTGAAAGTCGTTCTCAATTCTTTTGGTGATATCGATCCCAAACAGTTGAATTTCGCGGTAAGAGAAGAATAATATAATCTCCCAATACTGAGTGATATGCTGCCGAAAGTGAACTAAATGGAAGCAACGTAGATCTTTCAGCAACGGTTACAAGTGAAGGAGGAATTAAGCCATCTGACGACTGTTTGTGCATTTCATACGGTTACATCTAACCAATGGATTGAAAGACTGGAGCAAAATCTTTCAGAAAGCTTAGTGTAAACTCTAGAGAGCTGTACATTAGTTCGTTGACTCACAAACGACATTTTTATCATAATGAACAGGTAAAAACATCTGGATCAAAGTATTCAGTTAGCATGAAGAAAAATATCATTTCGGGCTTCAAAAATGACTTTTCTAAAGGCCTGAAAGTGCGTTCGGAAAAGTTGAAAGCTGTAACAGAAATGCTAGTCCTACAGAGTATGAATGTACTGTCCTGGATGAACCGGATGGGTTTCCACCCAACTAGCGCTGAATTCACTAACTATACGGGTGTATCATGAAGCTAGGAACCAGGGTAACTGGTGTTCGCAAGAACAACGAATCAGATCAACAACACTGGTATAAACATGTTGTGACACGCTGGTGGTCCAATGTGAATGTTACCAAGCCTACCTAAGCGCAATGCAATAAGGGAAAGGTTGACTGATTGATCATCGAAGCAAAATCCTTTCGTCTACAAAGCAGAACAGTGCGCCAACCAAAGAAATACGTTAAATGTGGTTTATGCAATGCACCGCTTTGGTAAATTGTCCTTTCGGAGGAAAAATCAACAATCGTTAGAGAACATAAACCTCCTGTCGTAATAGTGAGAAAACCCTGCGCACAACACCTAAATGCCCATAATGCATGCCATTCTGACTTTAGATGTGACACTGAATGAGACTGTCAAGTGGGAAACATGACGCACATTGCTGAAGCGAAATCAAGGTGTACATCCTGGTCAAGGGAGCTGGATTTGAAATACGGAGCGATCGCTACGTTCAAATACTACTTGGCTCCGACAGACCGTAACTGTGAACTGATAAGGGAACCAGTACAACATCCAGGGTTAGGGATATCTGCCGGGAAAATCCAACAAAAGTGGACAAAACTGAAGAGAAAAATTTCCATATGGATCTGCTGCCTGCCTCGAAGGGTGTGACCACCTTAACCTAAACGATGAATTAATGATTAAAAGAAGACTAATCAATCATTTCCCCCAAAACTAGACACATGATGCAACTCGAACGCAGAGGACAAGGTCATCGAAAGAACATGTTAAATAGTGCCTGCTGACAGTACCTTTAGATATAAACAGAGCTGTTGTTGATGTACCACTTGAGTGAAGATTTCCATAACGTGACAGCGACAGCTGCGGTAAACAAACCGTCTGACAGCTTTTAAGACGTTGCGAATATCTGCAAATAACGATCCGAAATCCTCGGGTAAGGAAGTCCAGGTGTTGGCGGAAGGACGAATGTTTCATAATCAGAAAAGTTATGTTACGGCAAGTCTCATGGAAAGTGCCTGTTGTCAAAATCAGTCAAGAAATTGTGAAGTTCGCTAAAGAATCAAGGACTGGTCAGTATTTCATACCGTCGAAATGCAGAAACATCTCCAGTGAAAAGTAAATTCACCCTGCAGTTCGAAGAACGTTCAGCAGAAGAAAACGTGCAAGGCTTCTTACCACAGCCCACGTTTTAAATCAAAAATCTGTCAACCAACCTAACATCTCACTGCTGAGAGGACAGCAAAGGCTCAAGCGAAGAGTGCAATGAACACAGTGTCTACCCTGCT
The DNA here is from genome assembly GCA_014338405.1 of Paragonimus skrjabini miyazakii. NCBI lineage: Eukaryota > Metazoa > Platyhelminthes > Trematoda > Plagiorchiida > Troglotrematidae > Paragonimus > Paragonimus skrjabini miyazakii. The sequence continues at coordinate 96,526 of JTDE01001161.1, forward strand.
CATCAGGCTGGGCAAGACTGTTAGAAGCCATTTACCAAACTGATGACGGCGCGATTACCACGTGGTTGTTTCAAAACGCTTCCGTGCACGACAGCTCTTCGCAATCATCTGCAGCTTTGTGTTTGTACGAATGTTGAACAACCTAGTTCGTGAATAACTGCCGCTTTTGTCCACCTATCTTTCTATCCAAATTATTAATTCGTCAATTCGTGCGTTATCCTCAAATTCAGCAACAGCTTAAGCCATCGTGCTCATGGATAAGGACCACTGCTAGAAAGAATGATGATAATACAACGCGAAAATCGAATAACCATAGAAACCGAAGCTAGTCACTAAGACATGTTCAACCGAAGAGAGGCTTAAGCATTGATAGTGATGAGCCTGATGGAACAAGGAACGGCCGCACACATCGAGAAAAGCAAAATGCCACAGGTTAGTAAATCAGCAGACGAGTCCACATTTTCACTGATTGTTTTCAAATTAACGTCGGTACATCGGTTCACTATACTGAACGCAGACGAGTTCTCTGGCATAAGTAGCCTTACAACATTAGGTCATCCACTACCATCCCGCAAAATAGCTTTTGAATATCGCCGGGTGCGCAACAAACACACAAATATGCGAGCACAGACAAATGGAAATGTCTGTCTGATCAGCGCCCTTATAACAATTCCACAGCAAATGCAAGCAAGCAAATGAACAGCAATTGACAACAAGTAGACAAGGAACGTACTAAAAAAGTTTTGCTATTGGTCAACTACACGTGGTTACAGTAATACAGTAGAAAGAACTTCGTTCCGACTCGTCATTATATACTAAGGTTCACCCGCAGATAGTACTTATCAGAAAAAGGCTTTCAAATGATGGGAAATGCCGTAGTGTGCTCTAAGGAGTACGAAGCTCGAGCTGTTAATCTCCATTGTAGAAAGAAATACAGTCAAACACGCATATTGTTTAAGTTGTACAAAAAGGATCTTTCACTTACAGTCGATTAGAATCGTGCTGGACTTTGCTCGGTTTTCTTGGCCTCTGTAAAGTAGATATGGCAATAGAAACATGACCAATAAACGCAAACAATAATTCGAATAAAACGAGCAACAATGCTTGTGCGTTCATTATCACCTTTTGCCTGACTCAGTCCATGCATTTCACACGTGCACGCAGACACATGTGGAAAATCATTGACAATCTATACCAACAGTCATACCCCGTGCATGATGGGCTTTGGAAGCCGCAAATAATTGGTTATCTATACGAACGAGATACACCTCGAAGAGCCAATAACGATTTCATGTGCGCATGGAGCAATTGAGCCAATATAAGTTTCAAAATTTAAACTGCTGACAATCAGAATGTGCCGAACGGCATAAATGAAAGGGCTGGAAACCTGCTAGTTTCTTCAGGTTTAATAATTAACCAGCAAGATTGATCAGTTTGTGAGTATTATGAGACCAAAAAATGTACAGTTACAATCATACTCTCAAAAACTTCTTGTACGTGTACGTAACTCTAGTTAGGTACCATTCACAACGTTGCACCATATTTCTCAACCGTGATCGTCGCTTAAAATATTACTAAACAAGGAACGGCGATCTGCCTTACAGCAAAAACGGCTGTATGTGCGTACTGTGTACACACCAACTATTAGGGAATGGTCAACGAGTTTAATGTCTCCTACAGAAAATAGTGGTACAAGAATATACAAAGACAGATGTGGAAAAAAACTGAAGTGAATATGAAACATTACCGATAAACACCAAAACTCAAGGCATGCAGGTGGTTCTCAAAATACTTTTTCCAAATCCCATTCATAAGTCCACACTTGTTTTCGTAGAGACTTAACAAAGAAGTGTAAGCAGAATGAGCTTCCAAATGAAATCATTCGTATCACCAACCAAAGTGGTTATTCATCACGTCACTAGTTCTAAGAAGGTCGATTAAAATGGGAGCAATATTGGGTGCAGTGAATCGTAAATTGTCATTGACTAACTGGATACGGGTCATCTTAAGTAACCAATAGTCGTACAGACAACGGATACCCTGGTCATCGACATTAGTATGCCGTTATCGTTTTATGACATTATGTTCTCAGAGTGCACATTACTGACTAGTCAAAAGAGTGGTCGCATCGATTTTCAAAAGGCACAAACTAATAAAAAGAGAAAGGGGAGATAATGACGCAAACACTTAAATTACTTGTATTGAATTTTTTTAAAAAAAAACAAGGCTAGATCACTGGGTATTTATCGATCGGAAATTAAGAAGAATGAAAGTGGAAAAACAGGATGTAAACATTCACCTTGTGACCTTCGGTAACTAACTGTAAATCCTGTACAAATTCCATATCATCTCGCCAGAGCCCGTCGTTTTTTAAAAATCCTCGATGAAGGAAGAGTGTTATTAGCTGAACGAGATCGAAGACAGCGTAATGATCATTTTTGTCAATACCAAACAACCGTGGTAACCATAAGGCCTCCGAGGACTCGGAAGGTTTGTCCGATGGATCGTTGAAGTAGATGAATCGGAATTGGAATATGTACTTGATTACAATGATAACCTTGAAATGGACGACGGGATATCAACAGGAGGATTAAAAAAGTACACACAGGAAGGAGTTAGAGCGTTCTATTTTCTTTTTAATGAGCAAAGGCACACATGCGCAAACACACGTAGCGTAAACTAGCATGCATTCGAAAAGGATGCAAAAAACGGGTGTCACCCGCGATGAAAACGGATCGATGCAACCTACGACGGAATAAGTGTACCTAGATGGAGACACTGTGATGTCAAACCAGGAAGAAATAAACTCTCATATCGGATTATGTGTACGGAGGTCAACATAGTGGCCCAGACCTGCAGATGAGAGAATAGTCGCCCTATAAAGGAATGCCCTCATGCACCAACTTAGGATTGATACTTAAGAGAAGATAGACCACATCAACTACACCTGAATATGAGTGATGCGGCCAACACCAGCAACAGTAGCATCCATAGCAATACATCAAGTCCGAAAAACTGAATGTTTCTATCGCTGGTTCAAAACAAGTCGGGGTCTAGATTTATCACAAGTTGACCTCGACTAAACAAGGAAATTTGTAAAACTGCCCATTAGCAAAAGTGAACGTCGACATGGAGGCTTCAATGAAACTCCCTAGTTATCCGAGCCGGAAAAGCTATGTTAACCTAAGACTATATAAACTGTGCGGACTTAAGTATGCACCTTGATGTTGAATGTTTGAATATAGACGAATCAGTAATTAGATCATTTCCCCTCCCCTTCCTTTTTCTCTCCTCCTGTACAGTGTTTGCTTTTTTTTCCGTGGTTGTAAGGCAGTTAAGCATAAGTGTGAACCACTGATGTGTTGCTGTCTATGATGACAATGTGCGGACTTAAAGTCACCACTGTGTGTATTACGACACCCCTATATCATAAAGTGTAGTTCATTTTTAACGCTCACTTCTGCACTGTACTGGTGTGACAATAACAGAGGCATGACTCTTAGATAAAGATACACGGAACGTGAATCAAAATTAAAATCAAGGTAGCGGTGAGTTCTAACAAGACTGAAAATCCAGCGCACTGACCTTTTTCAAAAGGAACCGATTGAAAGGGCGACCATGACAAGAAAACTGCAATAACACGTAAATAGTGCTGAGTTTATAAACATACAATCGGATCACAACTAAAAGTTCACCTGTGACTTCATAATCGCTTAAGATATGGGGAGAAGTTTAATTCCAGCATAACGTGAACGCGTGGTTGCGCAACTCGAACATGTGAATTTGTTAGACAACGACCTGAGTTGCAGTCAGACTTGACTGTTATCTTCTTTCACACTATACAACTGATTGATCGATCGGCCCCAGGCCAGATTTCCTCGAAAACAGGCGAGTATCGAAATGTACTGCACACCAAACCGGATGAAGTTTGAACCAGAAGGCTCCGTTCCACCAATGATCTAATGTAGCACATAATGCAGCCTTCCTATGATAGGATTGAGGAATGCGGTAGTACAAGACATATCAAGCACAAATCTGGTCCCAAATAACTTTATCCAGAACACGCTCTGGCGATGTCCCAATTCCTTAGAGTTGTTATCCTTGAGCGACCGGTACACAGATGAGCGTGTTGATGTTTAAGTTTGGGAAAGCCGAATGAGAAGGTCAGACACTCAAGCGCAAATGTGTTTGGACAATGAACCGAACCACTATAGAACCAGTGCTTTGTGGAACCCCTCTAGAGAAGCAAAGACAGATGAGTAAGCCTGATAAGAAGCCGAAGTGGAATCTCAACAGCGACCTGATATACTGTTCGATAGGTCGTGAAGCAAGTCTGATGCCAACTACACCCTTGAATAAAAAGTGGGCATAACAATTAGTGGCGCTCAACAGGCAGTAGCTCGACCGATCGCAAGCTGTAGGCATCTTGATGTTTGTTACAATCTAGATCCATGTTAAACTGCGAGCTCTGAAACGTAGTCAGCCCAGAGCAGAATGAGAGCACGTGACGGCAATAGTGCGTAGCATTATCGAACACTAACACCAACACTGTCGATGAGACATGGATAAGCAGCCACCCAATCGATTGTGTCGGTAACACGATTGGATCGTTTGAGGCAGCAGTGAAAGAGGGACATACGCGCGTGTACGGGTAGACAGGTGACGTGCGAACGACGGTAGGCGCGGATGTCACAGTGTTAATTGTCTGAATAACGGACAGCTACCTTTAGTAGTTAGGTCCCCGCTCCTCCTCCCCTTCTTTTTTTTCATACTGATCTGAACTTGCCATTTTTCTTTATGGCTGTATGACAGTTGAGCATCAGTGAGAACCACTGATGTGTTGCCGTCTATGATGACGATGATAACAGATCCAATAAGCACGGTTTATGTAAACCGTATTGTTCTGGTTTAGGTTGGTTGTACCTTTACAAACACATACTGGTTGAGTAACCATTCGCCCGTATTAAATAAAGCCATTTGATATTGCTATGCGTATTCTGATAAACATCGCTTCTAACATTCTTAATGAACACCCGTGGCTCACGAGTCAACATTTCTCATTCGTCTCAAGATGTGGCCTTCAATTGTGTATCCAGTCCAACGCAACTACTCCATGGAAATTGGTGTTGACAGATAAATATCAAAACAAATGAAAATCGACTAAAATGTGAATGGCGGATGAGTGAGTCAGAATTTCACTTCGAGAAATCTGAAAGACGATGCGAACAATCCTACATTACAATACATGTAAAAACTGTTGTCCACCAGAACGGTAAGAGTGAGTTTGTCTGACTTGATTATACTGTTAACTGTTGCAACTGAGACAAATTAATAGAATATTCATTTCGAATACAGAACTGCTACCGTTTTAAACTCGGGTGAACGAACGAAACTAACACGTTGGACAAGTGAGAAGTGGTGACTGAATAAATGATGTCTATCGAGACTAACACAGCAACGAATGATCGTTCTATGTAGTGTACATCTGAAATATCATAGCACGTCTGAGCGACAGTAATCTACTGAACAGATCTCTTCCAGGATTGCACTATGGTGGTGCAACATTCCACCACTTCCTGAGATAAATGAGTACTGCTTGCTACCATCTCACCGTTCGGTTGCAGAGTAAGTTGCACGATAAAAACACGAAACCGTGTCTCCTAAACTGAAGCATACAAAAAACGTCTTGCGAAATATACGTGCATATGGATGGCAATACACGACCATAGATATCCGAGTGAAGGCAAGCACACAGAAATATTACATTATATAACGACACACCTCAGTGTAAGTAATTAGAAATATCCAAAATGTCTTCGTCGGTCGTGGAACGGACAACATGCCCCAGAGGAATACCATCAGAGGATAGGGTAGCGATAGGATAGCCGAACAACGCATATGATTCACGATGAGAAGTAGATAGCAGAACCACTCGGAATAGACAATAGCCAAATTGCCCAAAGCAATCAGAAACAGAAAAGCCCGAGACCGTGATCGTCTGAATGCCTTTGCACGCTGATGATGATGTCGGTCCAGTGCATCCAACTGCTCCAGAGACTGGCCCACAGCGACCAACGTACCTTGGCCGTCAACGAAGTGATCTGCTACTGGGGAAGGACAATCCAACATATTCCGACCTGCAGAGTGGTCGTGTTCGGGTGAGACAATCGAGATCACGGCTGCCTCAATGTCCAGACTGCAAAAAACAGACGTAGACAAACTGTCATCTGGATCGGAGCAATATCCTGTTGAATCGAACTCAGAACGGAGCAACAAAAAAAACAAGCCAAACTAAACTAAGATAGACGTACAAACTAGCCAATTCATTATCACTAGTGCTAATCGGTGCATATCCGGACGCCTTTCGTTTTCGAGCCTTGAAACAACCTGTGGGCATGGTTAAAGATGGATGGACTGGTTGCTGAACAGTGTTTGTGGGAAAACGTTTGCTAGGTCGCAGGAAATCTGCACACACACGAATACCGCCGGTCTCTGGATCGCAGTGTAAATATTCCATGTCCACATAGTACGTTTCGTAATCGCTCGTGTAGCTATTCAACGAATGGGCACGATGATCCGTAAGTGGGACGCAGCAGATGAAATCTGAACTGTTTCGTCGGACAAACACATGTGGTTCAGGACCGAGCGCATGTTCCAGACTACAGGCGAGAGTGTTTAAACAGATGCACGATCATTCCGTTAGAGATGGCAACAATAAGAGCAAATGAAGCAGAGACAAGCATCTGTAAGTCGGATAAGATGATTGGTGAAAATCAGCATGGCGACCGAGAGTAATATGGACGAACTGGGTGCTTTTTTAGACGTTGTCTACAAAATAAGGATTATGAGTTCATCGTACAACATTGTAAGTGCTCTGCACATCGGCATGGTACGGTACTGTCTATTGACAGAGGAGAGGAGAGACAAAAAAGGAAATCCGCTGAGTTATTCGACTGCAATTGAAGCGATTCAATAAAGTATTAAAAAGATAATCCAATAAAATTGTTAGTCAACAAACGGTTAGAAGTTAGGCCATCAATTATTAGCAGTTAGGTCATCATTTTGTCGCTCGTTATAAAAAGCAACCTCTATGTGCGTTAAAATCCATAATAGCGTCATATTCGAACGTCGGCAAAAACAGGACACTCTAATTTACGTACATAAATTCGGTTACCTATGCTGAATACAGTGCAATTCGGTGAGCTTTAACATGAGAAAGTCATTTTACCGAATAGATTACTGCCATCTTGAAACCCATAGAAAGACTCATTTCCACTGGAACGTAAAACACTATAACCGACAATAGGTGTCCGCTACCATAACAAACTATTTGGATGAACAGCCAAATTCAGGTTTGCCTCAACAATAACTATAATCACAAGAGATACAATCCGAAGAAAGCTCACACATCTTAAATGAGACAACAGAAAAACGGATAGCAATCACCGGCAAATGCGTATAGTTCACGTTATATATATATATATATATATATATATATATATTGCAATGCATGTAGTGACATACAAAATGTTAGGCTACATGTGAGTTGTCAATCTACCCACAGAGACCCGGACTTCAAAGGGGTTTAGAAATAAACCATAAACTGTGGACAAATTTAGAGTAATATGATGCAAAAATAAAAGATTTTATACACGCACCAAGTTAGCGTTAGCTAGCACATAGTATCGAAATGGGCATGAAATACGTGGGCTAAACTCTCATCGGATACTCAATAACAAAGTGAAACAACCAAGACATTTCGATTCCAACATTTATCCAAATACATCCGGCAAGTGGATGAGTGTTCGATTTACAAAATAAAAGCTAATGAATAGCCGAGAAGCCTGAAGGATACCAATCGAACATGTTAGCACAGTTATAGCATTCAAATAAACCCCCTATTAAATCAATATTTCTAAAAACAAACTAGATTTCAGTTCTGTTCTTCCAAAGCTCCTCAGTAATGTACAGCCCTTCAACCGAACCAATGCTGGAGCTTCCACCGTAGCAAGTGAGGCGATTATACCGATCATTACACAATCGATTAACGAAATCAGGACATCAGGCTTCAACTGTATGAGCAGTGTTCGGGTTCTCAGAATGTCCGGATCTCACTGGACCCGAAACAGGACGCCATAAACCCTGGTAAATGAGAGATGGATTGTTCAATGCTGATAATGCACTGTAGACAAAAGCGACTGCAGTACAGACGTATAAGCACTGAACGCGAAAGTAACATTCGAACAGATGAGCACGCGCGGTGACCCGTGTGCATTGGATGGGCAGGTGGCCAGTGAATGTGCGAAGCAGGTTACCTCACAAAAACGCTCTAAACAAGTAGGATTTTTAACTCCCCAACAGCTCATCGTACAACTAACCATGTGGTACGTTCGCACAATCAGCATCTGCTATAGTACGCCTACTGCCAAGAGACACATGAAGACACAACTCCGCACAACCAAACAATAAACAATTTTTGAAGATAGGAATGAGGCCAGTTCCCATAAGATGAAACACTGTGGCAGGTGCTCAAATACCTACTAAATATGATCAAATAAAAAGCAGGACGTACCTAGTTTCCTGTAAGTTTTGGATAAAAAACTAGAAATGAGAACAAATTCAGTAGAAACGATGACGTAATCGATTATTTTGACTGCCGAAACTTGAATATCGCTCAAATTTGACTACAATCTTCGTACTCGGACAATTTTTTCGGATGACCGATTTCAAACGATAGATAGACTCACATATCGCTCTTACTGGATGTTATCAATGGCGCAGCACATTTTAGATCGGTTGAGAAGATTAGACAGAGAAGTGGGTAACCATCATCGTTATCAGTGAAGACGGCAACACACTAGTGGTTCTCACAGGTGCTTAGCTGTCATACCACCATGGAGAAAACTTCAGGCTCTCGCCGAGAAAAAAGAACAGTGAGAGAGGGGGTCTACTAACTAAATCCAACTCTGTCTATAATCATTCATGCATGTGCCTGTACCTGCAAACAACCAACTCAGCTTTAAGTTAGAGTGAGGTATCATCAACAAGACAGCTTCCTTATGGCTCACTTTGCGGATAACCTGACCAAAAGAAAACACTCACGCCACTGAACTCGATTAGCCACTAAATCACCTAATGTCTCCAACCACCAGATGTGTGAGCCGCAGGAGCCCCAGTCTACAGCGACCAACCCCTTCGTGAACAAATCCATTTCCCTACGCCAAATCATCACCTGTCCATCTCACAATTTATGCCGGTCGGCCGCAGCAGCTGCAAAAGGTGTTCGGTGTGGCGGACGACTAGCTGGCTATGCGAGCGAAATGCGTAACTGTGGACGCCAGCTCAGGTACGACGATAAGATCATACCCACTATGAGATCCGTAGGGTGGTGGTGAACAACCCATGCTGGTCTTACATGCATGAGTACGGGGTTTTCATTTACACTACACTGATCAGTCATGTGATGCAAGTGTGGCACAACTGCGCACAAATTAGAATGAACCAAGACAGTTACTCCATTTGCTGGTTTGTTGATGCTGCGGACAGCGAGTGTAACCGATCACTAGTGTGAGAATATACATTTGCTTACGTATCAAGTCCTCTGACTTGCATTACAATAATGAGACTCAACTCCCGACGAAGATAAGCCGGATATGAACCACTCATGGACCCTGACGAGTGTCAAACTCTAGTCCGGTGGCTCTGTCTGGAACGGCCAAACTAACAGCATGAAAACGAAAGACAACAAAATATTAACGACATCCAACTGGCAATGGCAAAGCCCATTTAAAACACGTCGTAAACATTACAGCGGTAAATATTCAATGAGTAGTTGTGGTCAACGAGAAAAAATCAGCGCATTTGGTAAATCTACCCGGTTGCAGATAACTACAAAGTGTATGCCACTTGTTATGTAAACTGAATTCCATAATCGAAAACAAAATATGTTCGTTCCGTGTCACTTGTGAGCGTGAGAGTTGGGAGACACAAAGCCCACCGTTCTTGAGCAGTTCCACTGAAAAACTAACGACCTCGCAAACAAGTGAGGAAAAGATTCAGTAATATTGTGACTTAAGAGGAAAGGAGAAAAATATGTGACTACTCACGGTGACTGTTCTTCCCGCTGAGAGTTGTTGATCACGTGTCTTTTAACCAAACGTTTTTCTAGTTCAATGGTTCGTCGGATACGGCGATACTGCTTAGTCAAACCGTTCAGAAATCGAATCAGGCTATCCATTGAGCTGACAAGGAACATGTAGGCGATCAAACAAGTGGCCTTGAACTTGCTCCAACAACCCTCTTCACCTAAAATCACACATGGAAAGTGGTTGGGTAGAAGAAAACAGTGAACATCGCCAAGGATGACATCAACAAGCTGAACAAAATGAGCTATATTGAATTTGGGTCAACATCGTGGTTAGTCATCTAGAGACGGGGACCGCCCAAAACAAACCAAATGAACAGGTGCAACAACAGAAAGGCGGATGGATACGTTTTTTGGAGATGTGACAGAAAAAACTAACCCTTTATTTACAAGCGAAGACAGCTGGATTGTTCCTTCACATTCGCATTGCTTCAGTAAACATAAGTGAACGTAATGTGCGATATGATTGCTCGTCTATGCCAGAACGAGTTAAAACCAAAAGGATAAAGAGGTTCGCCATGCGTACACCTCCGCTCACTGCTTCTAATTCGGAACTTATACTTCAGGAGACAGGCATAAGATAAGGTATACGTTCGAATGTATGACCGATAGAGCACCAATAGAATGTCGATGGCTATGGCAGTTAACCGGCCATGAGCAGTTACTTGAAGTCATAATGTGAACGTCCACGTTGCTTAATGACAGATCTGAGAAAGAGTGAAGGAAAAGGATAGTGTTAGCTTAACCCGTCCTATTTCTCAAAATTTCCACATCGCGTTCATTGCCGGCTTCATCTCGTTACCGAGGAGCGATGAGGTCGAAATGTAACTCCGGAAAGCATTTTACTCCCATAATTAGATTTTCATAAATCTGTCTCATTATTGTAGTAGTTAGGCCTCAATGTCAACCATTAATTTGTTCTTGCAAACGAAGATCACAAATTTAGTTGTACAGAAAACCCTATTGCCGTACAACGATTTACCCACTGAACACACAAAACTTACGTTGATTGGCACGCGCGGTAGCGTCTAACTCGTCTTTCGTCGACTCTTTATCGTCTTCGGCTGCAGGATGGTAGTCAGTGGAAGAGAGACTCGCATCACTAGATAAACCACGCCGCAAAAAAGATCGCTGGGAAGACCGTTGCCCGATTACGAATCGTTGTTGAACATGTGTATCTTGACTTTGAGTAACAGGAGCCTCCAGTGGTTGGTAACGCTGTTCTGTTCGGACATGTTTGGCTGCCTTTAAAATGACTGGGATCCGAGAATGCAAAGGTATAGGACGCAACTCGCGTGGATCGACAGAACTGACGCTAGTCTGGTGCGCAGGAAGCGGGCCCACAAAACTAGCGGAATCGGAAGGTACATGTCGGAAACGCATAGTCTGGTTGGCAGGCATCTCGTCTGAAGAACTTAAAGTTTCAAAGGCTTGGTTAAACATTGATTCTGAAGGATCTTCTTCGTTCTCCACAGAGGCAAGAGAACTCAATTTGGCTCGTTTCAGTTCGCGAATAATACGTCCTCGATTGCTTTGGTTAATATATGACTGTTGAACTGCGTGATCCAAAGGAACGGTAAGGCCAGACTGATGTGCAGTTAGCCCGAGGGATTGGCCGGATACATCCGGAGATCCGAGTTCTGAGAAGTGTTGCAAAGACGCGTGACGGACAGAGGAGTCCACGGGAAAACCCTCAGTGGGTGTCAGCTGCGACTCAAACAAAGAACCACGGTCTGCACTGTATCTGGACGAGTGACGGATCTTTTGTGACTGCAAATAAATGATGAAATGAGAGCAGGTATCCTTGAAGAACATGCCATAAACGACGAATGAATAGGCGTTAAATGACTGTCAGCTTATACATCAGATCGACGACCGCTGCGGTAACAAATTCTGGTCCATACATGGTTACAGCGACGATTTTTAACCGTTAACAAGATAACACAGAATACTCTGAAATTGAATTTAGGAACATGGAGAGGTTGGTCGTAACTGTGATGTCTGCTGAGCTAGTTGTAACTTAAAGAGTAAACGGGCGGTAGATCGACGCACAGTGATGTACGACTCTGGATGAACAAACTTCACATAAAACAGGTGAACACGTAACCGGTTGAGTAAGATTATATGAGGGAAAATACTATGTGAACCGCATCATCGTTAACAAATTAACACACACACACACACACAGACGAAATGTGAACAACAAGCGCAACCCTAACTAAACTCAGTGACCAGGAACAATCCTAGCAGAGCACGTGTTTCGGGGCTCATCAGTGAGTAAACAGCAATAGAAAACAGATGATGATCACAGGATAAAAAAGAATAAATCGATAGCAAAATGTATCTTTCCTTCGTTAAAAAACACCGCGTTAATCACCACAGACAAAAGCAATTACAGAAAGTCAACACCAATTACCTATACGCCTCCTATATTGAATGACCGAACTAATCTGTTTCTTGCAACTAATAGAATCAATGGAAATAAATCAAGCAAAACTGACTCACTTCTAATACACGAAAACATAAAAACTAACAATCAACCCAACGGGCAGAACACGTAGCTCGTGCAACATAAACAGAACGATCATAAATAAATAAACACCTCAACTTACAGAACCAGCAGAATTGCTACTCGGTACCGCGGAGGTCACTCGAAGACGCGCACGAGATATCGGTTGAGCAAGCAAGCTGTGACGATACTGACGAACTGCAGAGCAGGCTCCGAACTCCATGGCACGATTCAACACCTGTAGTGGGTTCAAACGTGAGCCAGACGAAGCAGCTGGATTCGCATCATCAAAATCATCATCCTCATCCTCAAGTCCTTCGCTGTCCCAATCTGCCTCCTGACCATCATCTTCTTCACTGGGTTCTACGGTTGGGATTTGTCTATCAGAATGATCCACAAACCTGGCACGGCCAGGACTTGACAGAATTGGAGCAGAATCCGGCTGACACGAGGTTCTATGAACTCTACGTAAGTTTTCCGTAACCTCGCTTGGTAACGATGACTTCCTCTCGGTCTGCGGGTCAGTACTAATATTCTTGAGTCCGGACTCGAACGAAACAGGGCCTACTGGCTTACTTGATGAGTTGAATTGGTAAAGCTGAAATAGAAAGATGGAAGATTACAAAATTACCTGCAAATTTCACACGGCTATTTTACGAAACGTTTCATTCCGCTACCAAACAGCGAAACGCCACTGGAGTGAAGTGAGATTTGACAGGACCAAGCGTTTGTTAAGCTAGTTTTATACAACATCACGCTCTCACTGTATGACGCGTGATATTAGTCTCCTAGAAGGATGACAAGTAACAACCAGTGCCGGGGTGAAATAGACGGTGGTACAGTATTAATGCATAAGTAGTTGCTATAGACCGGTAAATTTCATCACGTTAATCCACTACTTGAACAATGTGGAGATAAGCTGAGTTCACGGTTGTTAATGAAAAATTAGACAGCGTCTATTCCTACTAAGTACCCGGTAGCCAGGCTACGTACAATTACACAACACCGTACGTCATTTTAAATGTAACGTAAACCAGCAAACTGCACTAGTGGAAAAAGCGATAACTTTCTTATGGGTTCTCACAAATACAGGCGTAAGCAGCTACCCAGAAACTGCCACTTACAGGATTCACCGCTAGTCCGATGGGAGGGCGTTTGGATGCCTGAGCCAAACGAACACCAAGAGGATCTAGTGTTTGTTTAGTCGACCCAGCGCGGCTAGTGCTCGGTGTCATGGCTGCCGAAGCCGAAAGTATTCGCCGATGTGTCTGATGTGGCTTTCTTCTGACCAAGCTGTCAGCGGAAGTCTTCCCAGGTCTACGACAACCATCTGGTCTCTTGTTTGGTGTCTTACTGACGGACTGTTCGACTAACTGAGTCGGGGAAGTATGAACAGGCCGTAAGGTATACGAAGGTGTCCCAGTCGATGTCATCTGTGATTCTCCTGGAGACTGTGGATAAGCTGAAGCTCCAAACTGCCGACGAAGAAATTCGGGATGTGAACGTAACCGTCTATGACCCAACACACGACTGACAGCGTGGACATTTTCCGAGTCGACCGTCGCAGCAAGGTTTGAATTCAATGATCGAAGATTGTTGTTTGTATCGTCATTTTCTTGATGTCTGGAGCTATAAAACACGGCAAATGAAAAGTACTAGTTGAAAGACTGAAACACGGTAAATTGCAGGGAAATATGCGCAACAGCTTCGGAAGTCAATAAGTGAGTAGTCAATCGCACTCCACGGAAGCTGGAATAGAAAACGGGTCATCAGATGGTGGATCGGAAAAGAAACTTCGACACAAATATGTGGGACTGAACGGAAGAGTGAATATTCTTTTACAAACTAGTGGTAGTACTATCCGAGCATGAGGGTTTCGTTACCAGCAACTGACAGTCACACAGAAAACCGAACACGTTCACCAACAGTATTGTGATATAGCACTTAGTACCTGTTAAGTCGAAAAGTTACCGAGCATGGGACTTTCGCACCAAAACGAATTCGGAGCAACGCGACATATTGTGTCACATGTAAACAGTCAGAAGGTTCAAACATGGAAGAATTTAAAAGAAAATGAAACGAAAATGTAACTTCGTAATTAGTAATTGGCTCAAACAATCAAAATGAGTGCCAGTGTCTAGAATACCGTGAGATTTTATGTCGCTCGGGTAGTTTCATTAACTGACTGTTCCACAAAACCCCTTAATCTGACTGGCAAGCTTTGATCACAAGGTTATCAGTTGACCAATGTCCCCGCACATCATTCGCGAGGGACCACATTTGAACGTTCAGACGCGTGATATTTTGCTTCATCTGTGATGCTCACTTGTGATAATAAACGAGTGGTGGCTGGCCAGCTTGTCTCATACACGCAATAGTTCGAGTGCCATTCGGTTCTAATGAAGGCACTGATGAGCTCGAATCATCGAGCGAAACTCAGGTAAAGTACAAATTGACCATCCGCAGAGAAGCTCACCCGAATGCAAAAGCTGCAACGGTGAACGGTGTTTGATTTGGAGCAATTCAAATCGTCATGTTTATATGCTATACATAGCGTGGAATATTACAAAAAAACACCAGGTAAAGAAGAGCAGTCACCACCACCAGGGCATGCCTAGAGCCATTCCTCATCAGTAAATAAACTGATCTCGTGATTTACATGAGGCATGGAGGCCCTCGTAGTGAGTCACTACATCAGCTCTCGCAGTTTAGTCTAGGAGTCATTACGACGCAGAACGACGAGAACAGGTAAAAGTGTTAGAATCCCGGTCAAAAGGGGCTTCTATGGACTGAAAGAGCAGGTAAGAACAATTTATAAGCGTTCGAGCGACAACAATTTCGTGTCTGTTGTTTAGCTTCAAATCGGAACAAAGCAGGTCTGAATGACCATGGCAGACAAGTCTCAGTGAATTTGTGATGCTCCAATACTCGATACCAATACTAAACTACCAACTACAAGGTCGCGAGCTCGAGGCCGATTGTTGAGATTGTTTCGGTCTAGGTTTTGCTACTCTGACAGAATGCAACGTGTATGCGAGTCTATGTATTATATGACAACGAACATCTTGTGATGTAAAAGCGGAACACATGCCATTGCATTGCGAACGCGCACAGTGACACAAACGTGGGGACAGCTAACCTGACGGTACTGTAGGGATCGGTGTAATTCGACAACAGTTCGACTACATGTTGATCCAAGTGTGACAGCACACCGGCCACTGAACGATTGCGCAATCCAGCTTGACGGGTCAATGCAGAGGAATCCGTGACTCCGGGCAATGGTTCATCGGAAGCGGCGGCAGAATGACTGGGAGTTCGTGTCGGACTCCGAATATCTTGTGGTACAGATAGCGCTCTACTTCGCGTGAAACCGGTTGAGACAGTGGGTTTCGTTATTGTGGTCGCAGGCAGCGAGGAAACAGTATCCTTCCTTTTTTTATTGTCACGGTTTACCTCGTCAGTAAAGGGATAGTCATCATCCTGTTCGGGATCACCTTCAAACAGATAATAGTCTCCAGAACGCAGCACTGAAATGAACGAACGTTTACATAGGCTTAAAATAGATAACGCGTTTCTGTCGTTACAAGTCATTACAAGCTGCGCGATTATAAACGGATTAGAAATGTGACTGGAAAATCGTTGATAATAGCAAGTGAAGCCAGGTCGGACCAGCAGTAAGGATAGAACATCTGAACACTTTAAAAATAGGTCTGTAGTTCAACAGCTAGAGAGAACAGCTACCGCTACAGGATAAGGCATGAACGAGCAATGACAAGTTCGATGGCAAAAAAGGACAGTACAGAACTATCTCTGTGGGCAACTTACTGACATAATGCTCCGTTATGTTAGCTGTGTTTCGTCCTAGAGCTGCTTGGCGTCTCTGAATGGCATCCAACTTTTCACGAATTTTCTCCAACGAATACTGTTCTCTTTTGGCTTGTTCCCGAATGCCCGACATCAACTTCTGATTGATTAAGTAAGCGCCACTGAACCAACAAAAGCATACAGAAAATCATCAAAGTTAACTAGTACTCGTTTGATAAAACGTAGGTTAGGCGCAGGTCCACAATTCCAACGTAACAGCTTACCGAGAGGCGAACTGACTTTGCACATTCAAATCGAAGGCAACATGGCTGAAGCTTTGAGTCATAAACACTTTGCGTTGGAATAAGATGAAGATAAAGCAAATCACATCCCAATGCAAGCCACTTGAAACCGTCGTGCATTCTTTGTCATACGCTGGATGTGTGGATAGAACATTCGGTAGGAAAGATAGAGGAAGGGGAAAAGTAGTGTTCATTAAAAAAGCACATCAAGCATAGTGGTTAATTCCAAAAATTCACCCCAAATATATAAGAAAGAATTTTAACTGGAAAAAGTTTACATCAGTATTGAAGCGACAAGTTTGACCATAGGGATTACACAGGGGTTACGGATTGAAGGAAGCCAACACTACATATATATGAAATCTGGTTATGTGACCGATAGATTCTAAAAGATAAACTGGCGGATGAGATAACAGACTGACAATCGCGCTCGTAATTGTCTTGGTGACTCCGCTGCTGATCCAGGTTGGATGGTGCTCACGGATACGTTCAGATAAACGCCTGGTCGTGCGACCCACGTAACTAGTTCCACAGGAACAAGTAAATGAGTATACACAAAAAGAATCCGCAGAAGCGGGTATTTTATCCTTTAACCGTAAACACAAAGCTGAAATTCGGTTCCTGGACAGATGTACAGAAACGGGTGAATATCCGAGACATTTCTGGACAATCCTGAGGAGAAATCGTATCAATGTTAGTATGATATCACTAAAACGACACACACTTAACGAACGTGATACTGTTCAAAGCAGACTTGAAGAGTTGGAGTTGAACCTGGCCAAATGTGAACACCATCTGGAGCAGCTGACGACCGAAGAACGTAATGACTTGAAAACTTACGTCCGTCTGATTATCGAAAAGCAACTAGAAAAGAAGCAGGCCGCACTGCAGAAACAACTCAGTCCAATGAAACCATTAACTGAATTCCCAGCCAACCCAGAACGGTACGTTCATAATTTTTCCTCATTGCATCTGGTTAAAAAGTTGATTGAAGTATTGTCACTGGATCCCATATTTCGTTGTCCAAAAGGAAAAACTAGGCAGCTGGATTTGGAAGTACAGTTCTAGAACCTGTTTTCTCAGTTG
>JTDE01001161.1:116027-131345 GCA_014338405.1 Paragonimus skrjabini miyazakii
TTTGTTCAGGCGTTGAAGTTGCCATGGCCAACCACCCACACCATGACCGATCAAGCCGTCATGGTTCCAGTGGCGTCATAATGGTGACGTAATCGTACCAAAACGTTGTTTCCATGTGTGCCGATGATGTGTCTGACCTCACTCAAACTAGCTACTTGTTTTTGTCCGTTTCGCCTTGGCAACTCTGTTTCATATAAATTGTTATGTAATTAGCCTGATGATGAATAACCGAAAACGAGCTTGTTCGCTACACTGTTGTTTTCTGATGACTACCCTGGGGATTTTTAACCATAACAGACTGAGAAAATCAGCAACTGAAGAATAGCTATAGCAAGACGGAGAGATGACCGGATAATAGGAAGAAACCCAACGGCCATCCAGCAAGCATATAACAAGCATACTTTAACATACAGCGGACAACAGGTGAATAACAACAAAAATGAATAGTTGACGACAAGCTGACCAGATCAAAATGACTCATTTTTTTACCTGAATGCGTGCGTCCAATATGCATTTGAGATTAAAAGCGAATGACATTCTAACGATGGACACTAAAAAGGTGTTCCACAGTGGATACAGCAGAACACCGAATGAGCGTCATCTGCAAGCAAAGTGGCTCGGTGACGTCACAAGCCAAACCAATAAACCCTAAGGTGGCGAATTCGGTGAGATAAAAACAGTTTGCAGTGGATGGCGTTGTTGGTGATATGTTTTATATGTGACGATTAAATCTCCACTGAGGCGTCGATAATAAATAATTATTTATTGTAGTTGAAGCAGTCGGCATGGATACAATAATAAACGCAGCATTTCTGGTTATTACTGCCATTCCCCAATAAGAGCAAAGTCCCTTCCACAACATGGGCGATAAACGTCGAAAGTTAATTCGATCAGAACTCGTAAACCGGGCAAAATCGAGAAGCTTCCGTGGCGAAAAGACGTGAACATTCCAACAGACAACCCAAAAGGAAGTTCCGCAATCAGGCAACCAATGCATAAAACGGAAAGACAGACAGGCTTGTGGTAAGCACGTACCGGGAGGATCAAAGTGAGACCAAGACAACGGATCCATACACTGCACTCCAAAGAGTTGAATAAACCAGCATTGATGTGACATACTGGCTGAGTACACGCAACCGATCACTTGTAGGCTGCACTTGGCCAAGATCACGCAGAAATTGTAGCCGATGATGACATTCCAACTAAATGGAAAACCGAATGACACAAGATACAGGTAAATGATAGTAGCATGAGCTAACTGTGCTTTACACAGGAAGGCCATGTTGAGCAACAAAAACAAAAAGGGATAATGGACAACAGTTTCCAGTTTTTGCATCACAAAGTATTTGCCATCAGTCCATCCAGACGTACACAGAATCAATCTAGTTAGCCTGACCTAGTAGACGGCAGTATTACCGAGTTGTAGTGAGCACACAGTCACCGCGAGATAACAAGTTCTTGAAGGATTTTAGTTGAGAACAGCTGAGCAGTAGGTTTCGTCAGGGCTTCACCGTTTCATCAGACGACTCGTCATTAGAACAGTGTACGACATTAGTAAAAATGTGGATTGCCGATCAACATAATTCTTGATTTGTCGCTAGCTAGTAGGGAGTCCAAAGGATGGTCTGTACTAGGTATGGTCACTACAATACTTAAATAGTTAGCAGGTAAACGCTCGTTCTAACAACACTTTTCTTGTAAGGCGTTCCCAGTTCGAACCCAAAACCCGTTCGTCCATCGTGAACGGTTCGAGGCTAAACGAACGACGTGAAGCTATGAATAGCTAGCAGGAGTTTTTTCAGAGACAAATGTCAAAGTGAAAAACTGACAGAATCGGTAAAAAAAAGTGAAAGGAAACGGCGCACTGAATGGTAAGCAAACAACACGTGTTGGACATGAATCCCCAGATGAAAAACTTACGATTTGATCAGATTGACCCGTTTGCGCAGCATGACATTCTGTCCCATCCATAAGTAGATGAAACTCAATATCATATATCCCAAACAGAATAAGGTGATCCAAGTCACCCCAGTCGCAAGTACAATCGCCAAACTGACCCAGTAGGACCAGTAGAAGATAAGATGCCGCAAATAATCCAAGTAGGATCTAGGTGTGAGAAATAGGGAGATCACATGTTACAATTCCGACCAGACAAATTGCCCTTTAATAGAATGTCCGTACTAAACTATTTAGTAACGGACAATAACACAATAGAAATGTGCAGAGTTCTCAGTTTTAGCAAGTTACACAGAAATACGCATCAGTAAAAAGTGGAGGGCATATAGTCAGGCATACAAAACGAAAATAAGTTACTCTTTTGAGCTGACAAAATCGCGCTCATTTTTCCCGGGGAGCGTATTTGTCAACACTGGTTTGTTTGAGCCACCACCGTACTGCGTGTTGAAGGGACCGCGTTCAATCTTGAAAACCTGATATTGCAAAGCCACAGCAACGAACTGGAAGAAGTCCGCTGAAGAAAAAAAGGACAAAGTAAGCCCTTAAAAAGGGTATTGCCATAGCCCACATTACTTCAAATAAAAATGCAACTGAAAAAGCAGATAATTAATTTCATCAGCTGCAACGACTACTTATATTACTCGAAAGTTCCACATCTTTACCACAAGTAACGTTGCTTCAGAAGTCTTGGATCGGTGACCCCAGTCTGTTGTTTTTTCATCGCTTTCGATCTTGACTATCTGGTGTTATTGTTGTTATGCGATTTCGTTGCATTACACAAGTATAGTTCGTGAGTTGTTACCTGGTTTCAAGAGTGTTGGAGGATGATTTACAGACAACGTGACTAAAAGCATATTAATTCGATAGACAAGTATTTCAGCGGCAGATGAATCTACTAGACGCAGGGCATATTCCGATCATGGAAAACCCTACTGCTAACTAAAGTCACTATAACAAAACGCGCCAGGATATACAAAGTCAACCAAAATGCACAAAACAGAACGTGCTAAGTATGTCGGTTAGTTTAAAGTGTGTTGCCAGCAAAAGTAAAGGACGGTTAATTAGGAACAAAAACACCAAGCGAAATATTATGAACAATTAACCAGCGCGATCAGACAGAAGGAATTAGGCGTGACGGCGACGTCGGCAACCTACCGGTTAGCTTTTTTGCAGTAGGTGGGCCATGGGCACCAGGGAGGAAAAGCCACTGAAGCAAATTGTCAGTCTCCACTGAGTTTGTAAGCCACGGATAAGCTAAAACAAATGGAGATGGACCTAAATAGACATTCCGCGAAACAAATATATTCACGACAGAAGCCAAGAAATGATATCTGTAACAAAATTAAGCTCTAAAAAGCAACCGTACACTTGATAAATAGCAGTGATCATATTAAGTGACCGTGGTTCCAATCGAATGATAGATGGAACATTGTTAGCTGAACAGACCATATTGTCGATTCCCGAGGCGAATTTCATCAGTTATAGTGTATCACAACTAGCGAAGAAGAAGGTAAAATATTTTTTTTAAAGCATGACCAAATATCACACCAGCAGGGTTTTAGTTTTGCGCCGACTCACCCCAACACAGTCCAGGTGGAAGACCGACGCAACTGGCATACTGAACGGGAATGAGTACACCCAGTACTGTAAGATAGGGCAGCCACAGTTTGGCACAAACGTCCCGTGGGGTAAACAAGAAAATCAGCATCAGCGCAAGATAGAGCACGCTAAACGCATCCGCTCTGAGACAAGCTGTGACAACGGTGACACAATAACACAGCTGTGTGAAGGAACGGAGGAAGTAAAAACAGGTACAAAGGATTATGTTTCTCAACACGACTGCACACACTGTTGAGTTGCAAAGATACTGGTTTCCAAAGAGCTGACAGTAATTTGACAAGTAGCAAAGAGTAGTTAAAAAGTAGCAATAGCAATAGATTATAGGATTTCATCTTCAATAAGGAAGTGAACGTCATTCAGGCTTAGCAAATGGTCATGGATTCAGCTAAAGGCTAAAATTATTAAGAAACGATTACGAATGAGTTGGAAAATCAAAGCACGTAGATCCTCTAAGTCCCTTGAAACACAAACAACCAAGCTTGTCTTTTAGCATAGAATGGTATGCCAAGATACTCTGCATAAGAGTTTAACCGGTAAACGAACAACGTACTCAGGATGTCCTAACGTAAACTAGTAACGCAAAGATCAATTAACTGGAGTAAACACTGTCTGGAGAACAACAGCTGATAAACTGTCCTGAGAAAGACTAGCCTTACTGAACGTTCGCGATGAATATTCATTAGAGTCCATCACAAATGAGACATCTAGTCGAATAATGCAGAAAACCATCAGCCATCACAATAGAGACTATCGTTTGCTATGCAACATAAATTGTAGTGACCCAACGCATCTCGTTACTACCTGTGCGACTGTTTTAATTATGTGAACTAGCATTGGAGTTTCTCCGTCTGTAAAGATGGCGAGGAGGTTGCCTCACTAAGTATAAATAGTACATCACAACTGCTACCGGGAAAAGACCACAGTTCACGATATGAACGTATGAGATAAACAAAGCCGGAATAAATATCTGTCTTAACTTGCACAAAATACAGCGATTTTCAATAGGATATCAAATAAAATATTATCTTACTAGGCTGAAAGGCGGCGCTCAATCAGAAACAAAGAAAGAATGAAAAAGTTCAGGCTTTGAAGTAAATCTGAATAGTGATGACGGTAGTCTAAAACTGGGATAACGTGGCGATAAGGAAGTGTGCAACAGAATGAGAACCACACAATATACAGCACAAAAATTATATCAATCAACCGCAGATATACAAAGCGGGAGTGGAAAACATCTATTCTATAGGCTGAAGAGGATGAGGAGATAATATAAACACATCACTTGCACGAATAAGCGAACGTCTACGTACGACCTATTGGTGTGGCTTGATACATCTCCTATTCCACAGCAATTAACCACCAATTTCACTGAAGGATGGAATGACGTTTACGGCACATAGTACAGTGCCCGCGCTCGTGAGACAACACAAAAATGCGCAGTTGTTCAGTTTTCAACAAGGCGCACGGCCAAACAAAATAAACCAACACAGCCTATATAAATGCACATAGTTAATTAAACAGTAGAGTAAAGTATAATATAGTAAACAGTGCGATAGCAGGCACAGCAACAAACAACATGGAGAAAAAAGTGAGAGAGAGAGAGAGACGTAGGTTAGTATACCACAGGTATAGTACAGTCCAAAAACAAACATCAATGATTATCAGTATGTCTCAAAAAACACCAGCACAAGTGACGTCGGCCAAAAAAAGCCAATCCGGCCAGTTAAAGCACGATGGCTGATCGCTCTACTCACAACCTTATTAGTCATAAACAACTTTAGATTTAATCAGTCGTGGACAGATGTTACAGTGGGTTATATTCTTGTCTAGCATAAAACCGACGCTCACGTTAGTCAGTATTCTTTAAATTTGTAGGGAATACTGCAAATTTCAGATAGTTGTGAACAGTGGTGGTGTTCGCAAGTCGGGTTGATGATTCTCCTACTGGTATGTTCGCCGAGCTTGGCATTTGGGTTGCAAACGTTCCATCACCACGTCATGTGACATCATCAGTGCGTAAGTGGTTCAGCGTATAATTTTTGAACGTGGGGTTTGATCACCAAATTCCACTTTCAAAAACTATACCAATACCAAAATTCTGTAGATCAGCTGATGAATACCACTATACCGTGTAAGCGCGCATAAAACACAAAAGGGAAACAGCGAAGAAACGGGAACAGTATTAAACAGCAGGATAGCATTGTGACGCGATGGATAATGTGCGATAACCATTGCGAAGTGATACACGAACAGAATGTCTGCATAAATGAGTTTGGCTACATAAAAAAACTGGCCGAAATTCAATGGACAACGCACCTCTAATCCAAACTTGTAGAAACCGTAGTTAATGGCAAACTTGACCACATTGCGCAGATCCTTGTCAAACGAATCAATGGTGACTTGCGGAAACACAATGCCCTCACGAGGACGCTCATGGCGAGCATCATTGTAGAACTGCCGTTGACGACAAGCAATAGCATGCCAACAGACACAAACAGTCATCAAAGCTCCCATAGGCTGAAACACATAGTTGAACAGTCTGGTTAGGCGCAGATACCTATTACAGAAAAAGGCACTTTTCGATAAGTCATAGACTGAGGAAACTGATGTTGAAAGCAGATGAATTTTGACTCTACTATCGCTGAATCTATGTACCAAATTTAGTGCTAGAGTTCTTTCCAGTTCGAGGGTTAAACACCTGTTTGATGTGCCATTAGGCAAACCCGCGACAAAATAATGGGAACGTGCAGAACGCACCTGCTCACCGGTGAACAACACGGCTCCCTGATGAAGTTTTCTAGATAGAATATGATGGCCAAATGACTGTGACTCAGTCAAAGAAAAACTGGTTCGTATGTGTACTGTGAACAGATAAACGGAAGTCATTTAGTTCCAAGCTCGTTCAAACAGAACAACACGCATACTTGATCCCAGCATTCTCATTCAGACCGGCGTACCCCGTCGGTCCTTGCCAGAAATGAACACTAAGTTAGAGTTTCGTTTTGATTAGAACTTATCAATAACACGCATCAAAGGTTTGAACAGAGGATGACGTTCCCATGAGGTAACCATACCGACCTCATATTAAGCATGACCGATTTACTACACCTAAAAGCTGATCTCAAATCTCTTCTAAGTGATGTTAAGAAGTGTTTACAATGGTGTGTCACAAATAAGCCAGATAATGTTAAACTATCTGGAACGAAATGAAAATGACTGCAAATAGGGGGCCAATACTAACGAGCAAGAAAGGTGCATAAAAGAAAATAACAGATAAGAATAAACTCACCATAATATAATGGTTAAAGTTTGTCACTTTGACCAGACCGATCCAACGTGGGTTTTCGAAACTGGAGGTTGTATTAAGCTGTAATAAAATAAGAACCATTGATAAAAAGCAGAAGTAGAATACTGTCCGCATTTTCAATCATGGAACCCAAAGAACAAAAAAACTGAAATCATGATACGTCGACGAAGCGTGGTAGGCGCAGATTTGGTTCAGCTCAAACCGACTGGCATAAAACATGCCTAAACCCTTGGGTCCACAAGGACACAAAGGTTAGTACTTCCTCCAGCGGCCTGAATAAATGGTGGTCAAATTAGTGCAGCAGTTTGAAAAGAATTATTAATTGCACGTGTTCCTTGACGGATACCCAGTGTAGAGATATAAATGAATACATAGCAGAAAAGTTCTATGGAGCACAGTAACAGTGTAAATCCAATTACTGTAGGTTACCTAAAATTAGATAGTGGTACCGGTTCTCACATACAAAAACGTTGTCTATTTTGGTTGTCCCGCAAATAACAGAAACGGGCGTGTTTATTATCTGACCCAGTGAGGCGTGAATGTAGTAGAGGTCACTTATGGACCAGGCTCGCAGCCAACGTGGACTAGTCGAGTAGAGCGGCGAAATCAAACTGCCGCTGTGTGGAGAAGACGACCATCGTGAATCGAAATGGGGACATGTACAGTCTCTGAACTGAACACATAAACAAACAGGAATACGGTCTGTAAACCAATCCTGGTGATCTGAGCAACCATAAACAACTATGAGAAAGCGAGTACCCGCATATGAAATTAGTCAAATCAAATAGACTTGGGAGAATCGTAATGGAAAAGAGTGCTCACAGAGTATAGTACATATGTATCAGGAAACCAGACTGGAATCCTCTAACGGATTAGGATGTCAGCAACTAACCTCTCTGGCCATAAGATATTGGCTACCAAGAGACCAGTTACGAAGAAACATGGCCAGAATATGCGAAACAAAGCACACGTTCAATGATACGAACTTTAACCATCAATAACGCTTTTGCGAGTTCACTTCCCACTTGTTTCCATCCAGGCTTCCGCAGCTTGATGGTATTGCATAACAATAAATGCTTTGTAACGAAAAGTCAGAAAATTTATCTTTCTATTAAGGGCAGAATGCAATCAATTAATTAATCATAACATTGATCAGCTTGACTAGTCAATACAATGGTCACAATCATTTCTATCCAATGTGATACTCCTGACTGGCGGTCAGAGTTCCAGCAAGTACCATCGAGTGGAAAAGTCTGATTATGGAATGTAAGTTTGAGAATGCGTGTCATGAAACCAAAACAGCAGGTTTAACAGTAATATCGTACAAGCATTTAACTTACTACAAAGTAGCTAACACAGGCACACGTGAACAAATGATCTAGGGAAGATGACTTACTGGAGGATCGCAAACGATAGTAATATTGAACTGCACAAAATTCAGTTGGAAACACATCTTGCAAAAGGTTAACAGACCGTTCCAAACAAATGCAATTGTTGCCAGAAAACCGTGCAGATAGGGGAACGGAAAGCAAATAACCAGTATAACCAGCGAGACCAAATTTGGAGCTGTAACCTGTGAATAATGGATGCAAAGTGAACAAAGAAAATGGCTAGTGACCAGGATTTCAAACTGGTGATGATTCATAAATAATGTGATGTACGATAATGTATACGAAAGGTGAACGTGATGATAAAAGTCAACTTGGTGATGTTTGTTAACAAAAGCAGCTTCTTCATCAAGGATACATGAATGTGTTAATTGTTTGAAATGGACGGATTATCAAGAGTTCAAAAAGGCATTAAAAAAGCGGTTCCAATAAGAAAGCATGAGCATAATGCTAACTGTAATCGGAATCAAGGGTGAGCGGAGAGTAGCAGGATGAGACCTCAGAAAATAGACTCTGTTTGATTAATACTCTTCTCGTGGAAGTCACAAACGTACACTTTCAGCTCTCAACCATATGCCATTTAGACGGTAGTACAAGCGCAGTATAGACAGCAACATACCAAAAACATTTCAGAACACCGGCATAGACAGTACGTGATCCTCATTCGGCCAGACTGAAACCGCGCTAGAGAAGTCAAGGATTTCAGAACCAAACTTCAGATCATCACACATTCAACAATGCAAGATGAGAAAAAAGTACGTGTGAACGGACTAGCGTGGAATAGGCAGTCTTATCACTCTGATTACTGTCCGTGAAAATCACATATGGTGAAAGTGATCACGCAGATGCTTTGGCAAATACAAACGTGCAAACAAAATAACTTCTAAAAACAATACATCCGTCGAATTTTTGAAAACGAGTACGACCAAACTAGTGACCTGGGCTAAAATCCCAACCTTAGCACAATTGTGTATAAACATCCCGTTTTCACGAAAACAGCAAATCCAGAGCACGATTCGCAGCTAACCGAGTTAACGAAAGTGACTCGAACGTATCCATCACATCTACATAATTTTAGAAAGGCACATTTATCAAGAAATTTTAACATGTGCTAAACGTCACGTGGTCTAAACCGAAGCGTTCACAAACAGTCTGCGTAACGAGGGCATAAAGAACCGAGGCAATCAAACTTATCTATAGTCAACGAAACTCACATTTAGACTGAGTTGAATGCTACCAACGTGAATGTACATCATTTATCAGATAGGCGATATTGCGAACCAAACAAAGCATACGGACAGAAGGCACAATCAATTAGGAGATTAACTGAACACATCCACTGAGTATCCACTAGCCGTGCGATATTTCACAATGGTTGCAAGCCCATGTGAAATAGAACCAACAACTTTTATCCCACCCACATTGCGACCGTTGCACTTCACAGTGAAGGAACGGGATTCCATATCGAAAATGATTGAGTGTTCAGCAGAGTCTCAACTCGGACGGGTAGCAGCGCCTCATAATATCCAGGTTACAGTAGTGCTAACAGATAAGACAGAAATAAATCAAACTTTCGGAAAATGACATAACGCTAAATCTAACTGAAGAGTAACCGACAGGAAACATTTGCGTAACTCAACCGCACCTCATTCACGGCGTTGTGGACAATTAGCAGCGCAATCAACTTGATCCAGTGAATTTCCAAAAATCGCCAGCAACAATTAGTCAGACTGATTGCCCAGCTGCTCAATTTGGAGACCACCGTATGAAAGGCCGAATTAACATCTTCCATGAAATCTGTCCGGGGTAAGATGGAATAATGTGAACAAAAGATCAGATCTTGAAAATTGTTGCTTCCGAAAGAACAACATTCGGTAGCTCAACATAGTCGGCAAACGGAAGAAAGAACGAAAACGTAACGAACTCAGATAACGACGTGCAAACATTGGAAAAGCCACTCGACTGAAAGAAAACAGGAACTTATAAACAGTTCAATATTTGTTGCAACAAAGGGCGAAAGTGAAAGCGGGATTTGTCACACAGTCTGATGTCCAGTACATCATAGCAGACTAAGGTGACTTACCGTTGCCTGAACAGGCCGAACAGGGTCGACGAATACGACCACGTTACTTTACCTTCATTCTAAACTAAGTCAGATCACCGTATACGCGTCACATCCGGTAATTACAACAGCTCCATGTACTATGAAGTAGATCGCGCAACCACAACTCAGGCACAATGGCAACACATTAGTAAACAAGTGGGACGAACAATCAGTACATGCCATCATTCCAGCAAACAGACAAGGGATGGCAGACAAGGAAGTGAATGATAAAACAATGCACAACGAGGCAAATAGAAAAGTAACTGGGAGGTGTTGAAAAACTCACTCAAGTTTGTCTTTCTGATTTGAAATGGCCGCATGGGGACTTTGAACCGAAAGTCTGGACCCACACATTTACAAAGTAACGACAGTAATGACAAATGTGTAACAAACGAGGCGAGTTTCGTTAGGCGCCCATCGAAGTAAAGACGCCAAGGGCAAGCACAAAACGTTATCGAATCCCAAAACAGGCATTGATTTAAAAGTATACAACCCAGAAAAGGTTGGTGGTAAAGTCGTGTGTGTAAGCAAGAGTTTGCCGTATGAAGCGTAAAAGCTAAGAAGATTGTGCCTCAGGGTGCTTGCCGACGAGCTTAGACAGGCAGACAAACCAGCGTTATAAAAACTTACATGTGTTTCATTCAGATACTCGTTCAGATTCACAATATAGCGTAACCTCACAGTAACTATAAGGTAAAACGTGGTACACGCGAACAGTACATCCAACGACCTAGATGGAAGAGAAATTCGAACATACAATCCACAAATAAACGAAACGGAACATAAGGTGATCAAACAAGCAGTCGAATAGAGTGTAAACACAGAGGAGAGAGGAGAGAAAGAACACACTGCAATTCCACAACCGCCCCAAATATAAAGAGGGTCGGATTGAGCATCACCGGAACGATAACAGAACTTGTACGAGTCGTCCGAACGGCACCCAGTACAAGTACGCACACAGAAGCAGATATGGAATGCTGACAATAGCTCAAAAGAGACCAGTGGAAATGAGTGAAAAAGCGCATGACGGAGACGACCTACCTTTGGACACTGTGGATTAAATAGCGATAGAACAGGTGGGCTTTTGATTAAAACAACAAATGACAACTACCTGATGGCTGGATAGATGGAATAATCGAGAAGGTTAAATAGAGGTTTAAATGGAAACAAGAGTTAATGATAAGCTAATTGATTGCAGATAGTGACATATCATCGAAACCGTTCCGGGTAAGACAGAAACCAGCACGTAAACGTCAGCGCATTCCATTTTACCATAAACCTATAACGTCAACTGGGAAGCAGATGTCAATCCATAGGCGCAAAACATGTTTTGTGGTGACGGCTAGAAAACTTGACGTATGACGGTGATTGATTAATGAAGGAAAACGATTATCTCCTTCGCTGCAAAACGTGGTGCAGTAACAAAACCCCACCAAATATTGCCCTATCAAAGAAGAAATATGCCCGTCCAAGAGAAATATTCACAAGATACGAAGTGCCTGTATGAATTAGCTAAATATAGGAATGAAATGAAAGATCATACGGGAAACACACTTTAAGCTTGAAATGAGTCCAGGACCTTCCTAGGAAGAAAGAGTACAGCAGTTATTGGATTTTGTACTACCCACAAGTTGGATCACATAAGTACACAGATCAGTTCGTTAGCAATCCCTACATATTGCTCTGATGAGTTAAATTGTGCGTATGCCCGTCTAAAGAGTTTGGTGTGAAGGTTTCTGGCGACCAGACCAACGATAGGACTTACTACTGATGCCTATCACGGACGATAATTTGCGAACGGTAAAGCGCACAGAACACAGAACGGTTCGCCTTCGAATTTGAACATCCACAATTAGTGACTCAAGAAATGTGACAGCAATAAGAACCAAAGACCATTCCATAGAAGAACCGAAATAAGCGAACCGTATCTAACCACAGTTTGAAGTACTTTTGGACAGTTTACTACCTAAACGGCATTCATTGAGGCGTAACTGTACTCCTCACATTGAATTCCCAGTTTGGACAACGGTCCGGATGAAACCGTTATTCTGCTACTGGATAGGTTCTGAACGCACACATACTCGTTAAGTGGCCCAAGCCTATATGTGATTAGCTTGATAGTAGACCAGCCAACGTGTAACCTCGTTGCAACACAACATCATACGTTGGATGACTTACACTTGATTAGTTTGTTTTCTATCGTCTAATCCGAGTGGATTATAAGTACTATAACATTAATTAGTGCATGTGATCTTTCATCACTGTGTACTGGTTGCGCAACAATTTTAACAAGCCGTAAGCGAGGGACATTCAATAACACACTTCCACTCGAGCAGCCATATTATATTAAGTGTCAAGTACGGCACTAACGAGGCCCCAGTACAAAATATGATTATATTTGTTTTAACGCTTCTGCTAGAGTAAGGTTGTCCTACTCACTGTTGCACATTCACACGGACCGAATTCACCGGGATTAAAATGCATCCCGCATCAGGATAAAACAACCCCACCGAGGACAAACTTTGACTGTTCCCCGAAAGGGTATTGAACTCTAAAAGCTGTTTCTGTGCAACACTTGAACGAACGATGAAGCGTATCCGAAAAAGTAGTGATACTATCTGAACCAAATAATTAGTGCTGAAGTAGCAAGTGGGTTCTGTAATCACTGGTGACTTCCCGGGCACCTCAATTCACGTAAGTGATGTTGGTTTAGCAAGTCAGAAATGGAGTATACAAATACCAAAGGCCAGCAAGAAGGAATAAATGAACGAAATATTCGATGTAAACGGAAAAAAAAACATCCGAAACGACTACAGTTGCTTAGTACTTACTCGACAAACTACTTGTGGTCGAATGAGAACGGGCAAGCGAACGATCGAGGGACTGGGCTGGCAACGCAGAGGCCACATCACGTGGAGACTGAAGTATACTGACAAACATGAATCAGAAAAGAGGAAATAGTGACAATGTTTGACGAGAAACCCCATAACCTTGTAAATACTAGGTGTGCTACTTATTGATTCACCAGTTCGTGACTAGATTGTCAAATTCATATTTGCAATCAAAACAGTTTGTGTGTACAGCTCAGATCACATGATCGTTCGGAAAGAGGATAAGCATATCATTAGAACGTCGTAATCAGAGTGCAGTCATTGACACCATTGAATTAGCTGGCTGGCGTTTCTGAATACCGACAGATGGTCCGGAATTTTGATTAACATTAAAGTATACTTTATCCAGAAAGAGTAAAGGTTACACAGCTAGGATAGACAATACAATAAACCAAATGAATGGTGAACACTGTACGAACGTGAAATAAGTAGTCACTGTCATTTATCTCGGTTCTGCGTCACATATGATAACGTCTTCACAACCACAAAAACTTTCCGAATCCCAAGGTCTTCAAATGATACACCGTGTGCGGGCGATGTTTACTGATCCCCACTTTTACACTAAATCAACGTCTGATGCCGTGCTGATGTTCTAGCACGCTCCCAAGGCCGCGCAAGTCAAGTGACCACGTGATATATGACAGGATGGTTGAAACAAAACAACCGGTATCAGAGACGAAGGTGTTCAGTATATTACCCACAAAACACTTTGTGTCAAGAGACATCGAACCCTAATAGTTGATTCTAGTGGAGACGGAGAAGAGAACAAATAGCATGAACAGGTAACTGACAACGCATGCACGCATTTCCGTACTGATTCATTAGTATTAAGTCTATATGTATTGTTTTTTTGCTGAAGCAATGGCAGGCAGCCGAGTGAAGCTGGTCTGTAGTATTCAGAAACAACTGTTCGTGAACTTGAGCGTACCCTGAACTTCGTGACCTTTCCCAACCTAGTCATCCCGCCTCCTAATTGTCAGATATAAAAAAACCTATTCAGATTTGCTACCAGCGAGTCAATATGAAATGCGTGCATCCACCACTCTTCGAGTTTTAGCTCTTTTGTTCAAACAACTGGAAGGAACCAACTGTTTTAGACAAATGATAAGACGATTACAGCTCAAATGACCATATTTCTCAACGGTGCATGAAAACGGTAGGCGAAAGTGCACGAGATACTCAGCATATCGCAAAAGGGTCCGTGTCTTTGTGTACTTCCAAATGAAATCGTAGGTTGGCAACCGCTGTTCTAGTCTAAACTTACTGTGTTGTTTGATCTTTTCGCCCATTGTTCAGCCCACGCGTGCCGCATCGACCGGACAGATCAAATGTTACACGACCTCTAACGAATAAGGGGGCACATAAGCATGGACATTTGGGATTTTCCCTGGGCACTTTGTTATTTAGGATAGTACAGCACTGTCTCGATAACAAATCCCCATTCTTCATGTAATTAACATATTCGTCGCTGACAAAGATAGCCTCAATGGTTTTTCGTCGAGAGTAAGTTTAACACCGCTCTAAAGAGCACCATGTAACCTTCTCCCAAAGAATATCAAAACAAGGTCGATAGTCATGCCGGAAACCACGAGAAATTCTGAAATTTTGTTGGGGTCAACTTAGCCGGTCATATGATAGTACTAGACACGTGTGTCAGTAATTCACATAGAGTGATGATTGAAGCCATCCGATAGAGCGAAACATCTGAAGCCCATCAAACAGTTGATTCTATTATGCATAACGAAACTCCAACGTTTCAGAACACACGAAAATTCGATAAACGTAAACCAGACAGAAAACTAGTCTTCACTTCTGTGATTGCATCTCGTACACAGAGGGAGGCCCATGGGAGAGTACGATAGTCAAAACCTTTGGCGCCATTGTAGTCAGATATGTTCCAAGAATATTTAAACAATCATCGAATAGACAATTGGGAAGAAAAGGATTGTATTCCCTGGCCATCCTGATAAGGTTGGATAAAAAAGTATTTTGGCAAGCTGCCTCAGCTGAAGGCCTCCGAAATGTCCCGTTTGTGGTAATCCGAACGTCAAA
>JTDE01001161.1:133955-147162 GCA_014338405.1 Paragonimus skrjabini miyazakii
TCACGACTACTGACCACCAAGATTTCGTTTATCTGCTTTCACTTGCCCGTACAACAGCTGCTTCGAAATTCATTCGTCCATAATCAACGTCTTTCGGACGAACGGCAACCGCACGTTCAAATGCCGCCCTCGTCTATCAGTGCTGTAATCATTTAATATCCAGATCCCGCCTTTGTCCGAATCATCTACGATAAATAGGCCTACAAACATGAATAAAAAAAGTTGGTCCCGACCAGACTGTGATCCGCCCTACACTCAACCTTTCACAGCACTCACATAATACACACTGCCCGAGTGTTGTGACGTCGCACGATCACGTAATCAGGCAAATAGTGATGACTGTTTCGTAGTTGAGTCCACCTTGTGATATCCGCTCGCATCCAGATGGAATAGGGTGTTTCTAACATCACACGGGCGAAACAGACGACTACCATTCTCGCTGACTGCACCAATGTGGTGCAGTATGAGG
Organism: Paragonimus skrjabini miyazakii; assembly: GCA_014338405.1. Classification (NCBI taxonomy): domain Eukaryota; kingdom Metazoa; phylum Platyhelminthes; class Trematoda; order Plagiorchiida; family Troglotrematidae; genus Paragonimus; species Paragonimus skrjabini miyazakii. Next base: position 134,425 of record JTDE01001161.1, read on the forward strand.
ACTCTCGGTCAGGCTGTTGAAACACGCCCAACTCGCGCGCTGAAATCACCCATAACAAAAACAGTCAGTCATTCACTGCTGTCAAGCGGATTGTGGTGGACAGCTAATCATAGAAATGGTCCTTTGTGTGACACACAACTGCACCACACTAACAAATGTGGCACACTTACCTCAACCGAGTCGCACGCACATAGACACAACTCGAGCGCTCATGCAGTTCGGCTCGCCTGTCACCAAAGAACCGATACGATCAGCAACTGCGAAACAGATACCGTGCTCCCGACCACCGTCCGCCTGGTAACCCATCCGATAGAAGCTGCATCCAACACCTGTTTCTAACAGCATACCTGAGTCTGCAAGTCTTGTCTCACTCAGAGTTGCGAAACCGATGCTGTAGCGGCTTATTTCCATGGTGATCGGTGGAGTGCTGCGTTCCAACCATGCGGTGTTGCATCAACCCAGCAGCGTACGCACATTCCATATTCTGACGGGCAACGCCTTGCATCCCCAGGCGTGGCTGAGGTTGGACATCGTTAGCGAAGTCTATCTGAATGGTGTCCGCTTTAGGATTCATAGTGGAGGGGTGAGTGCGGAAGGATTTAACAGCAGCATAGTTTCGCCTATCCACTCCGCTGGAAACAGCAGTCAGGATGAACCGATTGATCCTGCACTACAGCCGATGCAGTATCTCATTTGGTTTGCGTCATGTCGTCATTGTTTATTTTGGCTTGAGGCGTTGCTTGGAGGCCCTCACCTTGACAGCGCAACAACTACGGCTCTCAAACAAAGCTTCTGGCTCAAAAGTCTGTACCTGAAGGCTGCGGGTGGAGCGCAGTAGACTCAAACGAGTGCTATATTTCGGGTATAACGGGTCAACTTCATTCAAACCACTAACCTGGAGGACCATGGGATGTAGTACGTCCAATCTCTACCTACTGACCAGCCTGGCAAGAATAAAACACTGCTGGCGTGATCACCACATCATTCAATCTGATCTAGTAAGTCATGGAGATGTGTGAACGCACACATAACAGATTACTAACATAGTAAAATCCCGAATGAAACGACGTAACAGAACTTGACAAATACGTGAATTGCAAATCCACCAATAACATACAACAACCCTGCACATACAGGACACTGACATCATCGACCAGAAGCGAAACTGCTTTTCTCCGGCTGCCCCTATTTGGCCTATCCGACGTGGCAGAACTTGGAAGGACCGAAGCCCCAATCAGCACAGCCCTCCGGATAAAAACGGCGCACAAGTTTGACCACCGCGCCAAAGTAGCAAAGCGTGTATAAACATACACACATACGCGTATTCAGCGTTCGGCTGTAATGAAGCTCTAATAGTTCAGGCTGCCGTTCATCCGGACTATAGTACACGAGATGACATTAATTAATGAACACATGTAAGAAAGAAAGTAAATCAAATGAATAACACAACAGAAAAAAGAAGACAAAATCAACAATAACAAGGATGCAGGCATCCGAGTGACCACGACACACTTTCACATCACATCATTCCCAAATAGCGACGTGAATCGTCGCGCAGTCAATAACTTAGCATGTGACATCTACCAGCCTTGCTCAGCGGGTCTGTCCAGGGCTTTCATAATCTGCGGCCATATCATCGCCTACCGCCCATCGTGATTTCTTTTAATAAATAGCTGACATACCTAATGATAAAGAGTGTAGCGAACTCTTCGACGGCATACGGAACAGACAGCCTATCTAGTGTGTACTGTGCGCCTTTATTATCCTGGTAATCGATTGTGACCAAGGAGATTCTCCAAATAAGCGCCGATAGACTGTCGCGTTGCTTGTCCAATCAACCTATTTGATATCAAGGGTTAACAAACATCTTCCAAAAGAACGTGACACATCTCTGACCTGTAGAACAAAATCGAACGCACACATGCATTGTGTATCAATCTTTTAATCCACAAACGTATACAATTGTGATGCCATAACAGAAGATTAGTAAACGCACTAAGCGTAGTCACAATCTTTATGGAAACCTACCAGCAATAATACAAGCTGACAAGATAATATTATCTATGTACATGAAACGGCACCAAGCGATTAGTCTAAAACAAAAATGGAATAAACTTCAAGTCAACCTTGCTACAACACTTCACACTTTGAAGGTACAACATATATGCCATACAAACCGAAATAACATTGAGCCAATTTGATTAGGTCAGTACGTCATCTGGCTACCTGACATCAGCCAACACAACACCTGATAGAAAATCTACTTTAAAATCATCAGAATATCATAACACTTTCAGAACAACCATCCATTACACTGTTAATTACGAGGTTCAATATCAGGTATCCCTGTTCAATACAATCCAAGATAATTGCTCTTAAATAAGCAGCTCAAACCCAGATTAGACACAATGATTTCAACAGATTAACATATCTCACAAAAATACCACCACGACAGAGACAACGCCAGAAAGAGTCGAGCGAAAGCATTGAAAGCAAGTCCAAAAATATGGTCCTCACATGCCCTCACCGACACGTTGTCGACGATCAGCGCAAAAATCACCCACAGAGAACAGCATTCGACTGTTGTCTGAGAGACACCACAGTTTCTGTCTCTCTAGATCGCTCGGTCGATTAACCCACAAGGCAGACTTTTCGTGTGTTTGCTTTCGAGTTCACGACAGTCTTCGTCGTGTTTGGACCCAGAGAGAATAGACGACGTAAATTCATAAGCTCCATCAACTGGACACAAATCCAACTTCACCGTATATCTAGTGTTCCTCTGGAAAAAACTCCCTCAGGAGTGGTTCGCACAATCGTTGTGAGCTGCACCTTGTGTCTGTTTGGATCACTCCATTGCTGTAGCGTTGGTATTTTGACTATCAATAAGTTTCGTACGGCTTCACGATAAAGTTCCCAAATCACCACTTTATATTGGTTGGCGAATGATCTTTGAGCAAACACCTGAACGAAGCGCGCCAGAACGGCAGCATGGTTTGAACCAAGGTGGATATTTCAAAATGAGCGACAATCTCTAATGAAGTGGGGCCAATAGTGATTAACAGTCAAATGATGAATTTGCGTCCATAGATGGACTGCACAACGTAGTCAACACGTGAAGCATTTTCACTTTTTGTGCCTAAATGCGTTGCTCGACATACAGAGTTCGTGAGGCGCGCTCATTCAGACACAGAAGAGATCATCGAGCCGATTCTCCTCCAGAGTAGAGCGACCAAGTTGTGCGCTCATAACACCAGCAACCATAATGATGTTCGAACGATGAGTCTGACTTAGGGAGATCAAAAAACGAAGTCTGTCTGAGAGCATCTGAACTACAGTTTATGAGAGTATACGTAGAGGTGGCAAATAAAAATTCCTTCGGTTTATGCTGACAGGCTCTTACTGAAGAGGTGAGTCCGGCGGCACACAGACAACTGTTTACTGAAATCAAGTCAAACAAGCTTTGCACTGTTTTAAAATTCAGCGCGACCCCCAATCCAGTTTGATAGTGAGATTAGAATTCACGGTTACCAGAGAATCTACAACAGAATAGTTGAGCAGCACACATCTAGTTACAGATTCGAACTCTAGCCGGAGCAGCCTAGTGATTTATATGTTGGAGAGCCAGTATATTAAACGAATCGATGCTGACCAGCGGTCCCATCTATGTGAAAGGAAAAGTAGATGCAAGAGAAGAGGAGAAGACAGAATCGACTATGTATAAGGGTGGAAACAACGATAACTTCTGAAACTTCCCAATCGTCCACACAGCGAAAGAGGATGGACATGAAGCACCATAACGAATAGCCTCTGACTCAACGGCCTAATACGGGAATCGAACGTATACCAAGGGGTGATGAGCTGCTGCAGACTGTCGTTTGTTGATATGACGTTTAGCTGCTGAGGTGTGTTGAGCTTGCCTGATAGCAAGTTGCTGATCTGCTGACTTATGTTATGGTTTACGTTCAAGTTGCAAACGGTCTCGTACAGTTCGTCATACTAGGTAATTTCACCTCTTCCTCGTGTCTTCTGTTCTACATTCCAAATCATACCGTTAGGTTGCTAATTCAGACGACAAACTGTTTCATCATAAATAGCATCATTTGAGTCGCACCCGTGGGAACTAGGAGGAAACAATGAAGCCTAAAAAAAGAGTCAACAAACTTGCAGATGAAAACTCGCCATTGGCTGCGTTACGCTGCTATGTCAGAGAGCACTTCCAATCAGCGATTTTGATGGTCGCAAAGTCTCCAACCAAGTAGACTACACCTATAAATCTCGTACAGCGAGACGGTCAGGTTATTCATAGTCCGTGATTACGTCGATGGCTGGCGGCTTCTTCCAGCCATCAGCAGTCACACTAAACAGCGTGCAGTGTGCCAGACCGATTACGCGACCTAACCAGCGAAGTCTGTATCTTAGTTACCTCGGTTATCGGTTACAAATTTGTACACTTCCAAATACATGAGAACGGACTGTCGCGTTGCTCATACACACCAGCTGATACAGATTAACTAGCGGAGACAGCACTGGTCGAAAACCCAGGGTCTAGATGCATCTTTTGTATTGACGCATCAGGTTGCTGAACTATGAGGTAAAACTGAGCACACATGTCATGCAAACCCTGCCTTCAATCGATAAACGGATGCCTGTGCAACACCAAAAGTAACGAGGTTTAGCGAGTGTACTGTACTTTTTTTATTCTTACGGACACCTCATCAACAATATCGTAAGCTGACGAGATGACTATCAAATGAAGCGATCGAGTCTCCAGCGGCCTACCTGCAATAATGGAGTCGGTATCACTCCCATGTTGTAAAAATACATTACATCGTAAAGGTATAAGGTGAATACCCTACAGGCCAGTCATAATTTAATCCGTTCAGCATGGTCTGTGTGTTCTCAGAAGAACTAAGAAGGGCGATACCATCCGCACATTAATTATCAGTCAGTTGGCTATCTGGTGGAAATTGCACTTAGACATCTCCGTCGAAAGCCACTTCAATAGAAGAATGCCAACTACAAACTTGCGGCACGCAGTGAACGACTTCAGCAAACTGACATGATTTACCGGGATAACTCTGCGATTGAGACACAAACAGAGAGCATGCCGAGCAACCGAGCCAAAAGCAGCCCTAACGTCCAAAAGTATCACGGCTATTGGCTGAGGAGAGAGGTGCCACCACCAGGTCAGAAACTTTCATGTTTTTCTCTTATCTGATCCCGCGCTGTGTTTCATAACCTGCCGCAACATCAGCGTCTCAGATACGATGGAGACGAGGTTAACAACACTATGGATGTCACATGATCTCATGGCATCCATTTTGAAAGTAGGCAAAACTATTGGTAAGCGCCGAGCAGGGGGCGTCTCTTCAGTTTCACCTATAAAAGGGCAGAGTGTGATCAGTTCAGACAATGAGTTCTCACCGCCATCTTTGAAAAAAGGCCCGCACTCAAAGAATTAGTGTTTCAACATTTTAGACACCAAATCCACTTGGACTTCTGAAGATCGACTGTCTGGAAAGTCATAGTTAGCCATAAAACCTTTGTAGAGTTCAAGCCAGTTGAAATGTTTCCCAGAGTGTTCAGCCTGCCAGTTAAGCCGTCGCGACCAGCTGTGAATTCATGAGCCATCTTTTTCGAACATAGTCTCGTTAGCACTTATTGATGGACGCTGCAACCGACCATCCAGGAAAACAGCACCTGGCTATCTCTTGAAAGAAATGCCTTCATAAACTCTTCGGTTTCACGGTCCTTATGCAGTCACCTTAAGTTTACGCTAGGGTTCATGGTGACCTCTGCATTGGAAGCCAAGGAACCAATCGATATGCATTCTGCTGAATCAGTAAAAACCAAGTCAGCCGTATCTGTGGTGCTCCTATGGAACAGAAACTTTCGTAAAAGGTTCGCATAACTGGTTTGATCTCCGCTCAATGCTAGTTTCGGTCACCCCATTTTTGTGACCTGAGCAGTTTTGTTTGATAGATGTTTTGCATTCTCTAGTCGCTTACTTTCCGACGTAAGCGAGCAAGCGACCGATGGGCAAACGATAAAACAAACCGGGCACGAACGACGGCAATACTCGAGTCAACATAGCTAGACCAAATTAAGCGACAATATTTAATGGAGCGACACCACTCGTAACTGGCGGTGATATAATCAAGTTCCGTCCAGGAGCTTCACAGAATGATCTTCACGTGAAAAGCATAACTACAGATACACAACCCGTGAGATTCGTATAACTGTATGGCCGATCGCCGCTATCAGTGAATCACGACTGGACACCAAACACACACCAACCAGCCACTTCTCTTTTCTTTGCTTCTCTATCTAACGAACAAGCTCCTTTGTGTTGTGTAAATGACATAAACTCATCTGTGAACTGCTTATATTCACAGTGTACACTGAATCCCCATGAATAACGACTTTCTGGGCACTGTTGTGTAGTTGCAACAATGACATCTTCCTGTCCACTACAATGGAGACTTTAGTTCTGTGATAGTCTTGTCAGCCTTTAAGACCATCTACTAATTTCCACTAGCCCATCAAATCGTTCACTGTTTCAACGAACAGCTCACTCTTTGTTAATTCGCTTTGATTTCGTCTCTTGTTCGTGAAACAGAAAAATTGTCTTTAGTACGTAGGGCATCCTCTATACAGACCCCACTTTCGATCCGACTTGTGCATTATTTTTAACTACGTTGGTTACACCGTTGAGTGTTCTTTTAATAGTACACAATAATCAACTTACTAATTCTGCACAGTTGAGGTTTCTATGGGGAATCATAGTTGGGGCTCGTTACACTTATTTTACTTGGGTATTTCACCTAGCACCGCATTAAGTCATTGCTTTTGTTGCTGTCAGCTACCTTCGTTATCTGGAAGCGTCAACGTACTAGCGCCATTTTCGACTCGGCGTTAAAAATTCGTTCAATCGACACCGATCAGTCGCTCGTATCTGGCGATGAGAAGTGGTCTCATCGACTACGAGCCACTGACAGATTTCGACGTTGTACAGAATCAACTTTAGGATTTCGCTGGGAATCCCACTTGAAACGACTGACTTGCAAATTCGACGCGCTTAGTGGCACTGAGGGGCTGTTTCTGGCCGAGGACGCGGTGAATGAGACATGAATGTCTGTTGCGCACATCAAGTGTATTCAAAGTTAGAATAAACTTCTGAAAACTACTATAAAGTTTTCGATCTGCTAAACAATACGTCACCGATAACGGTCAACAACTGAGTGGTCTCAGCGCCACTTGGCTGAAGGTATCTTTTTTAACCCCCTTATACCCTAATCAGAACCTACATATATAAAAACAAATTGAAACAAAGGTGAAATTTCGTTAGCTTTGATTAGTGTTAATCACATTTACAACCTGAGACTTATTCGTTTTGATACATTTTAGAAACTGCACGAACTTGACCGAGTAGAGTGAGTGAATTTAGAACACCCCATAATTTTCGTTTGCTGACTAGCGTCTCCGCATAGACTAAGAGGAACAGCCGTTTAAGATAAAAGCCCGTTCCATACCAGCACGACAAAACTAATTGTTTATATGAGCGTTGGATGTGGTAGATGTAGAGTCGAAGACTAACGCAAGTTTGTACCCGACCACCAACACTGGATGGTGGGATAAACGTTCATCGGACACGACAAATAAATCTGCGCTGAGTGGGTGATCAGAAACCAGACAGGATACAACATAACATTGATTATGCAATACAGGTCGTCCATCAAAACCAGTCAGTTTGCCAAGTTGGTTGAACAGGAGGACGACCAGACAACCAATCTGTGGCGACTTTTATGTTAAAATTTCATAACCGTCACAGTCCGAAAAATGTCATATAATGAAATGTACAGTTAGGTGTTCGTAGTCAGTCAAAGCATGGGACTGTGTCAATGGAAAGTCTAAACAAAAAAAAACCTGCAGCTGAGATACAACTAGCAGAATGCGAGCCCCTGAAGTAAAATCCAAAGACGCAGTTCGGACGTCTGGAATCAAACAAGAGATACGTAGGCCCAAACGTATTTGATAATTGCCATCTAACTGTCAACACATACAATGCGTATCGTATCGTAATACCATAAAGTAATCATCAGTTAACCCCAATGCGATAAAAACTGACATCAACGAATGACCGAAGAATTTCATTCGTGCTTTAAGTGTGGTGTAAAATTCGATTAATTCGGAACTTTTCTGTCTGAGTAACAAAGAAAACTCAAGCAGAATAAAAGTGTTTGAACTACCCATTGGAAAGTCAAGTATTCAAAAGATCAACAGGGTCATTAGAGTCATCTGAACACTACAACACTAAAGATGCGTAAAATTATATTAAACGGAATGACGGTTCAATCATAAACGGAGCATAACGGAATAGAACAGATCCGTTATAGACACATAATAACTGTATCAAACGAGTTGCAACGAGAAAAACATTTAACAAACGAACAATGCATCTGGGTACCTGAATCGATTAAGTGCGGATCGCTTGAGGAACGGCTCATGAAAGTAGTGAACTTGCAAAATGATGACCACGAGGAACAGGACCGGTGTAAGAAGGCGTTCAAACAAGGCGGCACTGGCAAACGTTTCCAAACCAATATCCTTTAATCTGCAATACAAATTTCAACGAAAGTATTATATAGCAAAGCAAATGTCTAAAAATCAGCAAGATCTTAGGTTTCGACCCATAAACACTTACCCCATATTACATGTCGGTTCACATGTAAGCTGAATGTTACTAAGCCGTTCAAACGTAATCAGAAACAGACAAGATAACTGGAGCTCGCATTTACAACGCGTGATTGAGATAGATGTCATCAGCAAATGTAAGTTTCCAGCGGTCACAACAAAAGGTTAACATTACATGAAGGTCACGTGAGGCAGGATACTACCAGGCCTGTCTGAGCAGCTTCCATCTGGTAGGGCCGAATTCCCAGTCAGCATGGTCCTCCGGATCGGTGAAGCCGATAAGACTGACCACCACGTAGAAGAGTATGTCAGGCCTAAAGAGCTCAGAAAATAAAGACCCAAAGTTAGACGTCCCGTAGTTGACCCCTCGTTGCTGGCTACGACGTCTTAATCGCCGAGCCACCTCGAGACTATCAAACGAGAGAATAACACAGCGCTTAAGGCAACAACGTTTAAGCCAAAACATATTGACTTTACAATGCGTGACACGTGACAGACGACCAAGTTAGCTTCTGAAGCGGTATCGTCCTGCGTCATAATGACCCTTGTTTCGGAAGTGCAAAACGCAGACTCCAGTCCGAAGAAAGCAGCGTAAAGCATCGATTGTTAACAAAAAACTGCAACCGTACTAATCGTTGAGTTCAACTGTTGCTTGTGACTACCAGATTGACGGGGCACATTGTTCAAAGGGCATCGAGTATCGACAGAATGTGAAAACAAAATGCTAAAATGAAGTGCTCATAAAATTTCCCATAAAACCGAGAAACGTTTCAACTTACACTTCCTCTGACAGACCAGTGGTGCGTTGCCAAAACTCCGGTGAACCTTGAAATTGGTAAGTGTAGATGCAGAGCAAGATAGCCATGGAATAAACCACGTTAAACCACCAGAAAAATATCATCTGACGTCGCCAAAAACGATAACTAACCTGTGGATGAAAAACACGAACACTTGATATACTAACAAATCTGAAAGAAGAAAGAGCATCCTTACCATAAACAAGATAAGATAGGAAAACGGTGGGAAAAATTTAGCAGAAATGCTTTGTTGATATCGTAATAAAATGGAAATTGTTGCATTCATTGGTCAGCGGTTTCTGACAGAATTTACACTGAACGAGACAGACCTTCAGCTTTAACGCTCAAAATTATTTACCGTCCCATAGCTGCTAGGTCATACGTGGGTCGTCAGATTGCTCAAAACCTAAACGTGACAAATCGAGATAACCGAGGTTCGAATTGGCAAAGGCGTGATTTGATGTCAGCCTAGTCGCCATCGAGTCAAACATGACCTCCAGCTGAACAACGAATGTATTTCATAAATTACTAACAACTATGTGACCATTAAGTTAATGAACCTTAGTTCGTGAGCAATCGAGTGGTTGTAAACAAAACAGGCTTACTCACTTGAAAAGTGAACATGAAGTAGATCAACATGACCATATAGAATATTCGGAATATGACGACTGGCTGTTGAGTTGAGATGAACAGCATACTGAGGCAACAAACAACGATCCAATATTTCACACAAAAGGCACGAAGCAGTTCAGCTGAAAATAGAAAAGTGAAAAGTCGTAAGGAGAACAGAACACATGGAGATGACAGGTCGTCACTCACACATTCGAATGACCTTGATTTCATTTTGACAAACTTGCCTCTTTATGAAACAATTGAATTTTTACGTGACTTCATCTCAAAGGGTAAATGTTACATGGATCCTACTTCATTATGTACAAAAAACATCATGTTTACAGATAGATACACGGCATGGTTACGAATAGCTGGTTAGGCCAAACATTAACGGATGCAAATGCGGCTGCCTCACGAAACGTAACTGAAGGGTAGTCTAGGTTTCTGTCAGACGTACTCACTATTAGACGCAAGAATGGCACGCTACAGCGTTTCACTTATCACAACAACTTTGTTCCGACAGGAAAAGGACGTAGTTTGGTCAAGACACCGTTTTACAGTCAGGAGCATCCATACCTTTGATAGACTGTAGGCAGAATAAGATAAGAAACCTTAATGCCAACCAGCTGTCTTATAAAATTTATGGAAGCTCACATAAGAAAGTGGGCTATGCAGGGGACGCGGCATAGAAAAGCCGCCCACAATACCTTAGGTACTGCTAAATGCAAAATGAGGAAGCTTTAGTTGTTACAACCAACGCAGTCTGAAGGCCAACGTGCATCCGATGAAACCCCTAAGCACCGGCTTGACAAACGTTATAACACACTATAGACCAAGTGTAAGTCCATCGTCAGCCCAGGAATCCGTGGCTTAAGGCTAGTGCTTATGTATGCTTTAAAATCAGATGAGCCAGCTTATTTCGAAGTTAGCCTAAACATAAAGGTCATATATTGATGGACAAGCTGGAAAGCACCGATTCAGTCACCTCAAGAAATCGGAGACCGAATTAATCGGCTTGTTTCAGTTAGCCACACGCAAATATTCCCATACTAAAAAAAAAATAAGCCAACATACAATCCCTTTTCTGTCTATAACGCCTAAACTAATGTAACAATGCGGGCCACATGTAACCTTTTGGTTCCAAGTTCCGGGTGGTTTACCACAATCCTCATAAATTAAACAAGTGACTTACTAAACCTTCTGTAGGCGGAGTTGTCAACATTTCCGAATGGGAAGCCGGTGCCAAACCACACTCCAACAGAGCTCGCAGTTGGACGATGAGCGTGCGAGGAATTCGGTTCTGGTACGCTTACTTCCTCCAACGACTGAACCGCTCGGGAACTATTGGGATTGACTCGAACTGCGGATCTGGAATTCAGCCAACGCTCTGAACGCTCGTTTACAAACAATCGAAGTGTGAGCCAGAAAGAAACCAAGAAGGTGATCTGAGAAAAAAACAGAATGTAGCATTTGAACGACCTTGGTAAAACGTGAATAAGCACCGTGACTAAAGTGATTAATTAAAACGCCAGGTTCCATCTTCTAGGTTGAAAGAAATATCTACAAATCCACTGAACAAGCAAACGACCAGCGTTCATTTGACTGGCTGCCAAATTATGTATTCGAAACTCCACGACACAATTTCTTCACGCAACGAATCCTAAACCCAGAATGGCGCTCTCCGTCACATACATTGTTAACTTTTGTATGCCCTAAAAATGTTACATTGTCAGACCTCAGCAGGGGACATAAAAGTTCGAAAACTCAATCAAATCACCTTTATCTTTACTCGGGTTGGCCTCTGTGTATTTCAGTGAGCACCAAGACACTTGGCTTACAAACACGCTTGATGCGGAGGTGAAGTGCACATAAAGATCACATACCCATTTTAAGTCTGACTTGGTAGGATGTTGAAATAATGCGTTGAGATTGTCGAGAACATGTGCGACAAATAGGTGAATCTCGGAAGTTAAAAAAGTGGTTCTGATTCTAATTTGACCACCAGAAAACACAGTCACTGACCTGTAAACCCAGAGCGCCCACAGGATTGGGCCACTTTTGCATGCCCAGCTCCGAAAATTGCAATCCGTTCGGGGTGACTTCCTGAGGTAATTCCTCTCCTGTCAGATTCATACAGTACACATACTGGATGAGAATCAGTACAATTGCATACAGCACAATCAGTGGACTTGCGTACAGGCAGGCAGATCGCGAATTCGGGCTGATCCAGAGTATACAAGCAGATAGAAGCAAAATGAAGGACAACCAACTACGGTAGGCCACAGCCCATGCCTAAAAAATAAACAAGAAGATAAGCAAGTAATCAATAAAGCATCAACACAGTTAGCAGAGGCAAGACTAACAAGCAAGATTCTACACCCCTGTGGGAAGACTACTTTTGTCATCCTCAAAAATATTTACAGCTGAAACAGAAAAAGATTGATGTTAAGGAAAAACACACGTATGCAAACACCGCCGGTATTACCAAATCGAATAGGTTAACAATTGTTTGTTGTTTTAACGACAATTTTCTGAAAGTGATCTACTCAAACTTATTGATACGTCGCACAATTACTGCATAGCTACTAAAGTGGGAGTAGCAACAATACATAGACAAATTATCGTGTGATAATAG
>JTDE01001161.1:147262-170785 GCA_014338405.1 Paragonimus skrjabini miyazakii
TGGGGGGGGGGGGGTTAGAGTAATAATCGGCTCGATCTGGTTGGTCCACAAACGGTTTCACAAGCCTGACAACGAGAGAAAATAGGCATAAACGGAATAGTGTCAACAGCAAAGGAACGGAATTATGTGACTGCTGATCAGTATAAGGAAGTGAAATAAGGTGTACAGGGTTGGTTCTAAAAACTAAATCGAGGAATCTACATACACCCCGAAGTTTACTCAAAGCGAAAGCACTTACAATATTTGAGGCAATAAGACAATTCTGGACTCTCTACGATGCGTCATCCGAGTGAGCTTTTGCTGCCACCGTAGGAGAGCGAGTGATGGCTCCACTACCACCTATACGAATATACACTGGTTGGCACATGTTTGTCAACGTTGAGCTGGACTATTTTGGACTAATCAATGTGAAGAAGGATATGGGAAACTAGAAGAGATGGCAGTGTATTTTGGTCTACCTTCAATCAAGAGCGATCCTCCTTGAGGTCGTAGATTCTACAAATAAATATACAGCTCTCCTGGTTTCGATGTGCTTCATAGGGAGACGAGATTAGTTGAGTAGCGGTTACCCTAATTGTGTCGTTGCGGATGAGGAACTTAAGTGAGGGGTCAGTGGTTTGAAGTGTGACTCTGCCAAGAACAAATTGCTACAAAGACACAGTCAGTGACATTGTAATCCACACTAGGTGAGTTATCGTGGGTGTGACAGCGACTTATGCGGTTAGTGTGGCGCGTTACCGGGGCGATTTGTGTTGAACAAATCTCCAACGTCGACATGCTATGTACTATTCTGGTCGAAGTAGAATACTGAATGATAGACCGTTAGCACCCGTAAGCAAAGATGTTCCAGACGAGTTCGTGTTGCCACCCACTGACATTTTGCTCCCACGAGGTAAGTATGCAGTGTTCAGTTGTTCCCTGAGCAATCGAAATACCAACTTCGAGGAACAACCGATCACGGAGCTGACAACCCCATCACTATTCTTATCATTCACAGGAGTAGTTCTAAACTTTGTCCAGATCGAACAGGTGTAGAGTCGTTCCAGTAAACACGGAAGAAAGCTAATTATCCGGCTGGGCTCTTTTGGAGTTAGTAGACGAAGCAGTATCTGCTCACACTACAAGCATTATAGAAGTGGCCATAAAAGGAACGCAATCTTCAGCCGACAGAGGTACTGGTCAACTCAAAACTTCCTGTTAGGAAATTCTTGACTATTAGGTATGGGCACTGGCTGTAATGTCAATGAGGACGGTTCAATAAGGGGCTGTCGTGACGAAGTCTGGTAAAATAAAATGAGATGTCAGGCGTCTGTGACTTCTGGAGAAGAGTCACTTCGTCAAGCTGAGCGCAATCGGCATCTGGTCTACACTGAGAGTACAAGGTGTGAGCCATGGAAAACGGCTTGTGCCTATACGTACTCCTCGGTGTCGCATACGAGATGTGCTCAAATGGTAAATCAAAAGAAACGACTTTCACCACATTATGGCTCCTTGCGTTTGGTGTCGTGCGTTAAAACCCGTTTTGCTTTGAATCTGAGCTCCGCTGACCTGACAAGTAGGCAGGTATGAGAACCAAAGCTGCGAGGAACATTCATATTACAGGTATAAGTAAGTCGTCATCGGATTCTGGGGTCTGGCGTATCAAGTTTTCGGAGTCCAAACATGTGAAAATCCGCCCTAGCATTATCCCATCCAGTTATCTACTTGTGCATATTTACTTTTCCTGCTTCATAGTTATTTTGAACACCACCTAGATGTTTACTTCGTTACGTAATCTGATTTTTGTCCGAAATGTTAATTGTCTCTCCGCACTCTGCGTGGGTGGTTCGTACAACACCCGTTTTGGAGCACAGCTCATTATGGTTGTTTTGAAATTACTGACTGCTTGAGAGAGCACTATTGCGTATGAATGTCATATGAAGTTATTGTAATTCACCTTTAGCCTGTTCGCCATTGATCTATTATACGCCGGAAACGATCTGACGGTCGAAACCGTTAAGGTTGCCGACTTATCCGTTTCGTTAAGTTATTCGCTGTAATCGTGGCATCATGATCTAATCTCATTTTTACATGTGAGGTGACTGGTTTATCGATATGCGTTGCCCACAACCAATTGATACATGAAAATTGGAACGATCTGTGACTACTAGATAACTGTGCCTCTCAGATGCTAACTTTAGTAACCCCAAGCTCAGCTGCTTGTCAACGAACGCAACATTCAAACTGCAACCAATGGATACCGAAATTAAACTAACGTCCGGGGCAAGATAAAAATGTTCAATGAAGTGAATAGTATATACGCAGTTACAAGAAAAGGGCAAGGGAAGCAGGCAAAGATGAAAGTTGTTTGTTTTTCTGAAACGTCTTCTAGGTAAACATTTCAGACACAACATTTCCAGCGGCACCTACCTTAATTAGACGAAGACAGTGCGACTAATGGAACTGAACCAAAAGAAGAATCCGGAAAGGAACCTAAAGTTGAAGACACTAGTTACGGTTGGGTAATTCTGAGCACCAAAGAGATCAAAAGTCTTCAATCAGCACATCGATACGCGTCGTATTTCTGTGGGAACGTTTGAAGTCAAGCGAATAGATATATTAATAAACAACCTTGCATGATGTTATGGCCCCTCATTCTCTCCAATAAAAACCATCTTTGAATAAAGAACGTTTTTCTGCTTTTGACAAATAATGTCCTTATAGACAGAACTGCCGCATAAACAAAGCCACGTAGTTACGGTGTAAATAGTGAATAGAACAACTTGGCTGAGACGGTTGCTGTGAGCCGGGAGTGATAATATATAACGTTTACTTCTATAAAGGTGATCACATACGAACCTGTGTATATTTGATACGGGATATATGCAAATGACAACCATCGAACAAATATGTGATCAAATAATCCAAAGTGATAACGCAAAAAATCACACTAACCATCATTGCAATTAGCGTGACGATGTAGCTGTTACGAATAACAGAACAATGCAAGCTTAGGAGCAACGGCCTTTCAGTGCGAACATTGTTATTCTGATTGTGGTTGTTCCCGTATATAGAAGAAACAAACGGTGGGGTGAGACCGAAAAGCGCGTCAAAGTGGGGCTGAATTCGATCCGTAACTAAATGGCTCAACTTCACGTGAGGTTTTGGTGGTTTACGGCCTTGAGATTCTATGAACAGAGGGCCTGTCTCATTTCTTGACGGAGATGATAAGTAATGCGCTCTCTGTTGACTAAAACGACGTTCTGTTTGGGCATAATCGGATAAATTTTGACTCGGTGTCACAGCGGGGTTCACTTCAACACTCAACGGATGTGTCTCCGATAGCCCCAATCGGTTCGTGGAATCTGACGCCGGGGTATCAACTGTATCTGCAGGAACTGGATGGAGGGAAAAGGCTGGAAATGAACCTTCAACTTCAGCAACAGAAGGACTGGTGGAGGCATTGCCTACAAGTTTCACCGTGTTTGTTGACATAGAAGATCCAGGAGTTCCTAGTAGATTGGCACTTTCCACGGGCGATATGGCTTCCGGTGCGACATCCAAAAGGTTCTGTATAAATAAACGAAAACACTGACCATTATGCATAAAACTTATATGAAAGTTAACCGCCCAGCATGAACAGGTCGCGGCGACCGAAGGAGTCATCGCGAAGCGGCGCATGCTTTATCTTCTAAAACGGAATTTCGAGTTCATAGCTTTATGGTTGGATAAGACAACACTACGTTTTCCACATGAACTGCTGTACAGCCTAAATAAAGAAGGCTACAAGGGACGCTATAATGACAGCAGCTTACGTATATACGTCTCACAGAAACCGACATCGCATTGTCAGTCTATAGGGATGAGACGGACACACGGGTTCTCGTAAGTCAAAAGAATCAAGAATGTTCCTCTCCACGTGATAAACAGGGTTACCAGCGAGTCAGCTGCTGCCAAGCTCCCTAGGCATGGACAGAAGCAGCCACGATCATTCGTGCTCCAACCCGCAACGGTATTACTAACAATCGACGTCACTATCATTCAGAAACCGCGAGACTGCTATTGTACAGATTGAACGAACAAACAGCACGCAGCTATAATGAACGCGATGCACGCCGTGGGGAAAACGTACATGTGGCCGCTGCAGAACGTGCGTAAAACAGCTGACCTTAGGCGTTGGCCAGGCGGCTTTGCACTAGTGACACCCTGGATGATGAACTCCGTCAAATAGAACAGACTTTATTAGACAACGGTTATCCGGGGGGATTTATAAGAAAATTCAATACCAGCAATGTACAAAATAATTCCCAACCCACAGTCGCCAAAATGACAGTAGCTTCACAACTACCGTTCAAGGGAGACAATGTGTGTCGAATAGTTGAACAAGGCCTAAGGTCAGCTGTTGTACGCACGTTCTTTGATGCGAAACCAGTGATCGTGTACAGAACGGTCCGAGTTCCCACGGCCCCGGTTAAGCAACCGATGCCTCAGTTCGCCAAATCAAACGTATTCTATGAACACAAATGTGGATGCGGAGCATCCTATGTTGGCAGAACTGAGCGCCAGCTTGGAACCAGGGTTACCGAACACTTACCGAAATGGGTTCAACAAACGGTCACACAATCAGGCAACTCGACAGCAAACACCCGGAAGCAGCCAGCGTCATCAACTGCCAAGCATCACTTGATGACGCAACATGTGATTGGCTCATCAAAGTCATTTCATGTTCTGTTCTCGACTAGAAACAAACGTTTGCTACGATATACCGAGGCCACTGCGATCAGACACCGTCACCCCATTCTGTGTGTACGAAAAAGAACTGTTTGTGACGTTGATGCTGTCTTGGTAGCAACTTAACTGGTTCTGATCTTTGACCTTTTGTGATTGTCATGTGGTTTGGAATTTTGTACACTTTAACTCGTCTGCAGTACACACCAGTAGAGATGCAACGAAATCTGTTCGAGCATAAATCGTGTAATGCCAGTCTTTTGTCTGCTTTATTCAAATGTTTAACGGGAAATGGTTGTTTCAAAGTTCTCACTTGTGTTTAACTGCTATACAACTATGAAAAAACAAACCCCGTACAAGAAAAGAAGATAAAGAGAGGAAGAGGAACATAACCACCACAGCTATGTCTAGATTCTAGCATACAACATCAAGGTGTCTACACCTTGCAAACAAACAACCGAGCCACAAGTGAAAGTAAGGCGTCATCAGCAAGACAGCTTCTTTACATACTTCATTATACTTGCTTCACAGACAACCGGACCAAACAACAACATTCACACCACCCAGCCCGATTAACCGCCATCTCACCTAAAGTCTCCCGCCACGAGGTCTCTAGCCTGAGATGTGAACCCGATCTACAGTGGCCAACCCGTTTGTGAATGACTTCATTTCTCTACGCCAGGTCATCATCTGTCCACCTCGTACCTTACGCCAGTTGGCTGCAGCGTCGGCAAACAGTGACCGATGTGGCATATAACTAGCTAGTATCCTATGTAAATGATCTAACCATCTAAGTCGGTGTAAACATAAGGACTGGACAGAAGAATTCATTTGACAGTCATGACCAAATACCCGCTTCTTAACCTCTTCGTTGCTTAGTCGTTGGTGCCGCCCGACGCGAGCGATCGAACGCGAATATCGATGGTCAAACACCTGAAGACGGTTAACGTCTTCTACCCTGTGCGGTCACGTTTCACTGCCGTAAAGCAATACAGCCCCTACAGTTGCCTAACATACGCGACCTTTAAGCCTCAGATACCTTTCTGTCGCCAAAGGTGCCCCAGATTGGTGAATGCCGCCCTAACCTTAGTGGCACGTGCCTCTGTTTCACTATCTACACTTCCGCCGCGGCCGATGCAGCTTCTCAAGAACATAAATCCGTCAACAACCTCCAAGATTTCATTATATAACATTAAATCTACGTAATCAGCTGTGAAAGCAGACGATTGGCGATTCTCAGTGTATGGACTCGAAACAGCTTTAGGCAGATGAACTGTGAAACGAGCAATACGATTCACGTAAGCAAGCATCCACAGTAATTTACGCTGATCTCACACCGCCTTTGTATTAAGCATACAAATCCATCTGGAAGAGAGTCACTTCTCTGACCTTCAATAGGCACTTAGGAACTGTTACTTTTAGATGCGCCTGTGCCGTCCAACATGATTATGGTAAAACACTAGACAGCTCACACTGTTCACCATCAAACTATCACAGTTCCATCAACGATGTTCACAAGAGAGCCGACCCTCAGTGAAGATCACTTACGGTGACCTCAACAGCCGTTTGCAAGCCAGAATTTCGTTTGTCCTTACATGCCACATAGGCAGATCACTCAAACAAAGGGCAGAGCAGCTACGAAGATGTGTAAGATAATTATTTCCTTACCAATTTTAAACATGCAATTTTTTACCACGGGAATTCTATTGTGTAAGTTTAGTCCAGCGTAAACTATAACCATAACCTGTATGACACAATCTACTAAAAAGACGGGTAGTAAATAGTTTCGAACAGACGGAAAGTGAAAGATTGAAATCGATGCTCTTGATGCACCGTCCTTTTTCGCACACAGGTGTTTGACAGTGAGTGTCTCGACTGGAATAATGAGTTGTTCAGTCACAAGCAGCTACAACTAAGCTTCAAACACAATCACTGCTGATACCAGCTTGATCAACCTTCATAGATAACAACTCGTTCTAATTTGGATCACATTGATTATATCGTTCTAATTTTTGACAAAGACAGCAGAACACGCCTCGAGCAGGCTGACGATAAGAGTTTGGCAGCATAGAATGTTTTATTCCCTAAAAGCGTAAAACACTAGTTTAAGGTTGACATTTAGTTGCATCGCTGTTCATTCCTGCCGACGGCATGCTTGACATAAAGATGTTTGCTCATCAGGATAGAAACGTGGAGGTGTTAACAAAGATATAAGCGAAATAAGCAGTGGGCCAATGTCAAATACCATAATGCATCCGTCAACCTGCGACACTCGTGGAGACTGAAAACTGTCTCCACACGAAAGATGCAGTCTACATCCGTGCGCCCTAGCCATTCACGTGATTGCGAAACTTGGCTAAGTTAACAGAAGGACATTTGCCGTCCTTAACGTTCACTGTTGGCGCATAAATGTACGTACAAGCTGGGGTTACCAGGTGAACGACGAGGATATCAGACGATAGATCTTTAGGGCTGGAAATCTGAGCACTTCCGAGCCTGAAATGATCGCCCACTGACCACGCAGGTTCCTATACGTGTCCTATACGCCACTCAATCACTTGATTGAAACAGAAATGAGGTCAGGTGCTGTCAGTTTCAACCCATAACTAACTAGAACGAACAGCAAGGCTGCTAGACAGTGAGTTGGTGCCGAGCCACGAATCCGCGGACGTCCGGGTTTAACCCTATCAGTCCCAAACGTCTCTCTGGCTGGGAAACACAATACTTACGATCAGAAAAACAGCCGCAGTTGACGCAAAACCATACACAGTGTGTATCCGAGGGATGTGCATGCTGAATATACCACCTAGATCACCCCATTCATTATCGGAAACGTTTACAATAACCCATTTTCAAACACCTTTATGTATTCAGAAACAGACGATGGGAAACATCACATTATATAGACTATCATTTTTATTCTCATTTCTTTTTTTCGATCCTCAGTTCCTATGGGATCTATTTTATAGCCTTTGCTCTTCAAGCAGTGGCTAACGGGTAACAGCTGTTTGTATAATACCTTGCCCTATAATGGCTGATCAATCAACTGAAGCACGAACACATAACCACAGACTATTCCACCTATCAGCACTTCTTTTCAGATGCTATTGCACTGTATTCGCCGCTGTCGATTAAGACTGCTCAGTCATGTGATCGATATGTTACATGAACGGAATGACACTTGTTCACTTTGAACATGTGCCCGTAGGCGTTCATCTGTTTACATACCAATTGGAACGCGCAACTTAAAAAAAGTGAACAATATGACGTATGACCACAGACATTACACGGCGTTTCCGATGTTTTTCCAATTTGTAAGAGGATACCACTGCTTAAAATGGATTAAACCAATAGGAAAATCACGGGGCTCGCGTTTAGTGCGCAAGCCCCGTCACCGAGGCGTGAATAAGACAGACCGAACGGTGGTGAGTGTGAACACAAAATGTTCTTACGTTAGAGAGGACAATCTACGAACACGAACCGGAAACACAGAAAGCAGTTAGGTCGACTAATCCTCCACGAGATCATTTTCAGCCTCCGGGGAAAATCTGCAAGAAACCGATTACAAACATAACAGGGTGGCAGAACACCCTAGGCTGAAGCCGCTCACTTGCGACATGAACGGATGGGCTAGTAGGTTCCATGTGAAAATCTGATTGTTAAGGGAACAAGTGGAGACAATTCAGGTCAATGGTTTAGACCAGTACGCGAATGTCCAACATTGTGTGCACTTTTCCGATTTAGGCAGCATATCAATACTTTTTGGTAACAATATTTCGGTCAAAACAATGTTTGGTTTGTAGTCAAACCTTAAAACTAACACGTAAAAATGTGAGTCAGGCGTCATCAAAAGTAAATTATATACAAGGAATTACGACGGATTCAGTACAACGAAGATAGATCGTTTTCTTCTTTGGTCATCAGCCGCTTATCAACAGAAGAACTAACACAAAATGCAAAAGGGTAGGTATGTCCTTAAAAGGAAAAGTTGGTAGTATCAACTTTGGTATTGTACTGAAAAATGTAAGTAAATACTTAGCCTATTCAAGTTGCTCTATTATGCATCTTTGTGGAGATAGTAAACAGGAGCTGGCAGTATTGGCGGTCTAGAATGTAATTCAGAAATGGCTTTCCTTTAGACTAGTCTGTCACTATGTTCAGATCACGTGTAGGCTGTTAGGGGGAAATGTGCGGAACGGTTAAACAGCATGATGACTGAAAGGTACAGACTGCGTTTTCACTTGTCTATACATGTAATTAAATACACTGGAAGCTTACTGCCGCAACAAAGAAGAAAAAGGATAGGTTAATTTTAAAAAAAAAAACTAAAATGAAACCTCCCTGACTGACCTCATATTAAGGTATATTAAGAGTCTTTCGTTTTCTGATCATTTTACAAAGACGCTGATGATGTTAATTTTCATCTCAGATGAGGCTGAAGTTCATTACCAGCTCTTCACAATTGTGCGCGACTCAAAAGTATTAAAAAGCAGTGAACCGCATAGAATCTAAACTAGCCGTGTGATCAGACACCATAAACTGAGCGTAGTGTAGTGACTCAAACGATAACGGATAAAAAGTATAGGGTATAATACATATTCTGCAATTAGAATAATGTAAAGGAATGAGACCATGCATTTATCACACCAGGCAGTACACCGAAAGCATTCAAATACTCACCTCATTTGGTCTAAATGCAACCGCAGATGTGTTGACATTGTGCGCGTTACTCTGCCGGAAAACAAAAGACAGAATATTTGAAGCAGGTTTCGAAAGACAACGAGTACGGACAACAAGACCTCAAACTGATAGAAAGCTCAATTACCATGGCTGCCAACAACTGAGTGGTCATGAAGTTTACAGTGTATCACAGGCTGCGAACCTGTGTTGAGTACACATACAAAGGATGGAAACTGTCAGAGTTAACTGAATCATACTGCATAATAATTGCAATAATTATATATTCACAAACCAATACTTCATTGCTAGCCTACATCTCTATGGAACCCATAAAGTGGAAATAGCCGCAGATTCGAACCAACAAGCTACGCCATGAAACCCTGACGGGAAAAAGAGCCCAGTCATGGGTTGTCAATTTACAAATCAACATTAGGAATATAAACAATCTGTCACTGTGGCGAAAGCCAGCAAGAAGTGGAAATATGAGGTGGACCAATACAGATAACAAACGAGACGGAAATATATGAAAATAACTCATCCGAAACATCGCATTCGTGTGTATTTAAGCAAAAAACATTCCGGTGACGGCAACAAGTTAACATTTGATTTAATGAAGCAATTCAAAAGTGATGGATGCTCAAATTGCATTCAACAGAATGTACTCAAGAACGCGATACAATAGCGGTGGATATCGTCAGGCTATACAATCATAAAGTAAGTGAGATAACGAGGTCTAAACTAGAAAGAACGTTATTAATAATCCGCACTACCATCTCAAACTTGGTTCCAGCTTGAAACGTGAATGTATACCTGCTTGTGTAACCTCATAGACGTCCACGGCAAATCAGTGCTAGAAAATCTAGTGACCGGACTAGATGCACCAGTAAATAAACGGTTAATGTACTTTGCATAGGTTAAAGTGACAGTATTCATGTTGTCTCGCGCGCGAGGAAGACAGGACGCAGACTTCTGTTACACAAGACCACGCGTATCTCCTTCAGCGTACATGACAGGATGACTCAAAAAAGGTTTTGAATCGAAGGTTGCACAACACGTACAGCGCGACGACGAAATCAGTTAAGTATGTGTGAGCAGAATTTGACCTTGCGAGCATTGACTCTACCTTCCCGCACTAGCCTTCTGTGATTAAAAAGGTTGCAGGATGTTTATAATAAGCCATTATGATTGAAAAATGGTCGGTGACATCCATTTCGGATTAGCCTGTCGAAGTAATCAAAACCAAAAGACGTCTGCACATATATCAATATATATTAATTTAAGTATAGCTGTAGTGCTTGCTACATGGCAGGAAGGGAAAGGAAAACAGGGCAGAGAAAAAACACGCAAACAAACGGACAGCTACACGAATTTTGCAGTGGCCGATAAAAACATTCAAGTACGGCCGATTAACGGCTTCATCGACCGACCACCATTTGATCGAAAACGGAGAGAGGATTAATCAATCTAGCAGTTTTACAGTTTCATCTTGTAAACAAAGTTCATACTGATCGAAGCTGGATGAGCATTTACCAGTCTGAAATCGAACATGAATATGTGGCATGCGGCATCCAATTCGGATTAGCTTGGCACAGTAACCAAAACCAAACGACGCCACAAGTGGCTTCCGCTACACCACTTGTGGTTTCACTCACACAACTCATATTCACTGGAAACCCACAAAAATAAAACCAACAGGCATGTCAATGGAAGCCTTTTATCTAGCCGGCCAATACTGGTTAGCAGGTCCGTAGGCCACCATCAAAATGAAACCATTATTTCTTGGAAACTAACCATAGGGGAACTAAAATGGTAACATCTAAGCTGAGAAGCTACTGGAAATATAAACCAAAAAATGGTTCAAAACAGAGGTACACATTAATGCACTCCAAACAGTGAGATGAAGAAATATAAAAAGTTAAAGTTGGAGTGAAAAGCAAACAAGATATTCACCATTCAATGCATCAACAAAGCTGAAGAAAAGAAGAGGTAGAAGGTAACCATGACCTAGGTTTCGGAAAAAGGGAGCGAGTGATTTAACAAACGAAGGCGATCGTTGTTTGGTACGAACAAAACAAACATACATTAAAAAAACATAGCATATCTGTACTTAACGTACGCGTCGTCACTTCGCTAACACTGAGCGCATTGTGTATCTAACAAGCCCAGACCGCCAGCGCATTTGCGGTCACGGTCATAGCAACCTCAAATAGTCACGTCACCAAGACCTACAGTACCAGCAGTTCTCTTCTGTACCGCACGCTTCAAACCACGGCCGCACAACTGTCGCTCTTTGAACCCTCAAATGCCCCTTCAGTTCGTATTCCCACAAATGATCCGGTTCAAGGCTAATACCGCTCAACATCAAAAAACGACATCATAACATGAAGATTTCGTTTATCTGCTTTCACTTGCCCGTACAACAGCTGCTTCGAAATTCATTCGTCCATAATCAACGTCTTTCGGACGAACGGCAACCGCACGTTCAAATGCCGCCCTCGTCTATCAGTGCTGTAATCATTTAATATCCAGATCCCGCCTTTGTCCGAATCATCTACGATAAATAGGCCTACAAACATGAATAAAAAAAGTTGGTCCCGACCAGACTGTGATCCGCCCTACACTCAACCTTTCACAGCACTCACATAATACACACTGCCCGAGTGTTGTGACGTCGCACGATCACGTAATCAGGCAAATGGTGATGACTGTTTCGTAGTTGAGTCCACCTTGTGATATCCGCTCGCATCCAGATGGAATAGGGTGTTTCTAACATCACACGGGCGAAACAGACGACTACCATTCTCGCTGACTGCACCAATGTGGTGCAGTATGAGGACTCTCGGTCAGGCTGTTGAAACACGCCCAACTCGCGCGCTGAAATCACCCATAACAAAAACAGTCAGTCAGTCACTGCTGTCAAGCGGATTGTGGTGGACAGCTGATCACAGAAAATGGTCCTTTGCGTGACACACAACTGCACCATAAACACTAATAAATGTGGCACACTTACCTCAACCGAGTCGCACGCACATAGACACGACTCGAGCGCTCATGCAGTTCGGCTCGCCTGTCACCAAAGAACCGATGCGATCAGCAACTGCGAAACAGATACCGTGCTACAGACCACCGTCCGCCGGGTAACCCATCCGGTAGAAGCTGCACTCAACACATGTTTCTAGCAGCATACCTGAGTCTGCAAGTCTTGTCTCACTCAGAGTTGCGAAATCGATGCTGTAGCGGCTTATTTCCATGGTGATCGGTGGAGTGCTGTGTTCCGGCCGTCTGGTACTACCCCGATTCAGCCGCGTGCGTTCACTCCATGTCCCGATAGACTGCACCCTACATCCACCTGCATGTCTCAGATTGAGAAGTGGATCCTCAGATTGGGTCTCTGATTCAACAGTTTGAACCATGTGATAAAAGGAAACAGAATGTTTTGGGGGTTCATGCGGATCCTCGGAGTCAAAAACGTGACCTGCAAGGCAACGTGACATTTGATTTCCCTGCGGGCACTTTACCCAGAGCCAATGACTCAAGAGTCTGACTTACTAGGTACTGTGCAGTTAACCCAATCCGGGGACGCAGTGAATAGGACGTTGACGACTCAGTTCAATTACCGTTGCTCACAGTAGATGTATTGTAAACTACATCAAGCTTCTGAGAAGTTGTGTGAATTTTTCGACCGTACGAGATAATACATAAGCGGTCACAGTCGAACGTTGGACTGTCGCAGTGCTCTTCGTTTCAGAGTACTTTTTCTAACCCTCTCCTTCAGTACGTGGACGATTACAGGGATGCATCTAATATATTATACACAGATTCGTGCCTCAAAGCCTAAGCACCCCTACGCA
Source organism: Paragonimus skrjabini miyazakii (assembly GCA_014338405.1). Classification (NCBI taxonomy): domain Eukaryota; kingdom Metazoa; phylum Platyhelminthes; class Trematoda; order Plagiorchiida; family Troglotrematidae; genus Paragonimus; species Paragonimus skrjabini miyazakii. The sequence continues at coordinate 160,501 of JTDE01001161.1, forward strand.
GCCCGTAGTGCGACATATAAACCCTTAAGCTTGAATGGTTTTGTCTGGCTGCTTCCCTTTGGCCTATCTGACATAGAAGGACTGATGTTCTAGACATCACAGCTATCCGGATCAAAACAGCGCACAACTCTGACCACCACGACAAACATAGGAACACTGACAAAAACAAAATGAAGACCACAGAATGTAAAAGAACGCAAAATAATGTGCATAATAGAATCGACTCCGTATATGAGTCAGAGGATAAACACCAACAACTAGGTTTCATACATATGAAATCTATGTGAAGCAAAGATTGAAAGCATACAAAAGGTTATCAAAAATCTTTTCCAAACCACAAAGTTAACGTTTTTTTACAGTATTTTCATTAACGCAGTTAAATACTTTCCGTTGCAAATCAAATACATCGCACTTGCGTTTAAACGTTGAACGTAAGACAGACAAAAGGAGTAGGATTTGTAAACTCACGAACAGTCCAGAGGAGCGACGTTTCTTCAGCGTAAACCAACGACGCGTTTCGAAAACCAGTGCGTAAAAAAGAAGCATTGTGAGCAATGGGGTGATGTAGTCTACAGTACGAATATTGGGCGGAAATAAAAATTCTCCCGGTTTGTCACATGATGTCCGCATAATGTAATACAATCCAAGGAACCTACAAGCACGAAAAACAGCCATCACTGCGGGCAAATGAAATGAACATGCGCAATAAAAAGCACGAATATCACTTTTAAGTATGGTGCAAACTGTAAGACTACCATCCTTCCACATAAAACTAACACAATATAAGTATCACGAGATCCTGTAACACAGTGGTGCCAGATGATTATCAAAAATCCACCCAACAGAGTGGGTAGAAAGAAGTATCGTACAAAACATGTCAGAAATGCTGTACATCCAACATGCTGCTTTGACAGATCTAAATCAGACATCCAGAACGGTCGGTCGGCGCACAGTGTAAACAACCAGTCGAATATGGAGGACATAAACGTAACCTAATTAGCACATTTAACCGCCGCAACAGTTTGTAAAGATAGCCCTATCAGTTACGTTGCATAAGAAAACAAGTTGAGCCTAAGCAACCGAGCAGTGGCTTGTTGCGGTGCAACCCCGAAGTGCCACCTACATCAGACCCTGTCATCATGTGCGAACACAAGAAAAAAACAACCATATAGAGACAGCTCAAACGCGTAAAATAAAGTGTAATTATAATCGTTTTAAGCATTGAACCCTGGTGAGCCGACAATACACTATGCGCGTACAAAAATAGTCCGGAGTCTCTTCAGTAGTCATCAAAAACACAGCGTAGCAAACAAACTCGTTTTCGAGTATTCAGTAGCAGGCTACATGCATAACATTCATATGGAACAGTAGTGTCAGAGCTGGACGAACAGGACAGGTCAAATGGAACCAATCACACCAAAGGTGCAAATGGAGATGACGCGTTGATACAGTTACGCCACGACCATCACTCAGCTTTCGACCGATTGTCCTTAACTCGGAAAATGAAATGAAGATTGGTCGGATTGAAGGTGCCATTTGAATCAACAAGGTGTACGACAATCGCAGTGGATGTGGTTGTGATAACTTCACTAATGACCAAGGCTGGCTAACAGTCACAAATGCGTTTAGAAAAGCGTCTGATCGTGCAGCTCACATAACCAGTCGCACAGAAAGAAGTACACGAGTACACACATCAATGAGTGGTCAAAACGTGCATTTTATCTTTTAACCGTGGACATACTGAAGAAAACTCAAAACATGTAAGGTTCTGTCGACAACAGTGTTGTCTTCTAGTGACAGTTTCAGAGAGCTTGGCACCTCTGAATGGTGACAAACCATACGATGCTTTTTACTCTGCTAAAGATGCCTTATTCTTCTGGAGAACGCTGTGTAGTTTTGTCCACAAATCGCTCTAAAGAGTCACTTTGCAAGAATGCCGTACGCAGCAGAGACTATTCGTTAGAAATCGAGTATTGGCTCTACCTGTCAAGCGGTCTATGGGAATTTTCTCTTGAGCCAGTGGGACAAAGCTGCTGAAACTGATACATTGGTCCCTCCAGGTTTCTCCTCAAGTGTCTTGTGTTGAACAGATCCATTTGGATAGCCAACGGTAAGATAAGCTTGGAGGAGGTCGAAGAGATATATTCACTTTGTGAACTGTGCGAGGATTATGGTTTCAGTGGAGCGAATGTGTCCGAAGATGGAGGGAAAAAAAGCCTGCATTGGTTGACAGGTCATAGTAAGTTCGATGATGTCTTCTCCATTTAAAGGGTCTTATCCTTTTCAGTTTCCACCTAGGATTTGACTCATCAGTTAGAACAGTCTTGATTAATTCAGTCCTTGCAATTGCCATGGCTTACTACCAACATCCTGACCAACCGAGTCTACACGGTTTCATCTACGTCATAATTGTGACGAAATGGTATCGGAGCGTTATCTCCATTTCTATCTTTGATGCTGTTGGCCTCACTTGAACCCGCAACGTGTTTCGTACGTTTCGCCCGGATAACAATGCTCCGTATGAACGTTATATATATACATATAAATAATAACATGTAAAATGCCACAAATAGTGGCAAAAGCACACCAATATGAACGTTATGCGAGTGGTCAGATGAAGAATAGCTATTACACTGTTCTCTTTGGAATAAAGAGCTCAAAAACAAATAAACGCGGAGCACAAAAGGAAGTAGAAGATAGCAAATTTAAATGACGTATACCTTAAATAATCACTAACGTATTACATATTACAGCCTGTCATACGGGAACGAAAGGTATTTTTAACATAGGCTCAAGATCAATTTGTAATAGTGTGACAAAACCTTAAAAACATCGTGCTTCTATTCACCAAATTCAGTTAGAATGCAAGAAAATATGTATCGAGTAACGACAAAGTGTAATTTTTATTTCACCAACTGCGCATTAAAATACAATCTTGCTGCACAAATCGCAATGCATGAAAACGGCGGTTAAACGAGATTTAAAAAACCGAAGGTCATAACCAGGGTAAACAGACAGAATGAGTTAAAGCTTTCGCGCGCGCAACGCTTATGGTTTGTGCCTGATCAATCTGGTGATAGGTTTCACGAAAAGTCTCGGCTAAGATTAAGCAACAATGAGCGAGCAGAGTGGGATGATGTGATGATCAATAGTCACGATTAATCGCAGTTGATTAATACAGGCACTGATGAGAACACGCAGCCAAGTGGATGGAAAAAAAAAAACAAGAAAGTCGAAGCTATCCATAATAAAATCTCTCGTAACTGACCGTCATATACACCCTATCATCTAATCCAACATATTGTCACTAAATCACGATTAATATTAACCAAGCAGCACTTGGAGTTGTGAACACATGAAGAATACTGGCACATGCTGTTAGTTCATCTTGCTTGTAAATGTTAGTCTTCCCTGTGCATACCGCTGTATCGGTACTGCCATGTGCCACTCCGCAATCGGGTGCTGTCTTTATGCATAGCCGTGAATTCTGACTTACTCAATTAGATGTGTACGGCTTATTCAACTTTTATGGTCGTTGCAAGAGCACGATTGCTCCTATATGATTACGTCACCATGTGGGTAATGAGACTATCAAAAAATGGGTATTTAAGAATAGAGATTTGAATATGTTTGCACCCAACGTCATCGCCCACCATCACGTTTGTTGGCTCGAGCTAATACGCGAGCTCACCGCTTGACTCATTCGGTCGTATTTGCGAAACCCGAGAGAGCCTGGAAAAATCGGCAAGGCAGTCAGACAGTGGCTTGGCATCGAGGTATGAAACATCGGATTCTGAGACTTACCTCTACAAGCACAAGATATGATGGACGATCGCTATCAGAGCTTGCAAAGAGAAGTTATTGTATCCAGAATGTACACCCATCTTCAACTTCCTGTTTTATTCTGCGTGGCACATTCCAGTCCTGTGCTGGATTTTTGTTAAATATATAAAAATGTGCATATGGTAATGCCTATAATGTGTCCAGAATGTTTTTATTCAGGTGTTAGGGGGATGGAATGAAACGTCGACAGTTCGCAACACACGTTCCAGCCTGATGTAAACAGCAGCCAGGGCCTCCGAAGGTCTCCCTTGAGATAGAAGTTTCGTAAAGTAGTGAACAGTTTGTTGACCAGAGAAAACCGGTGGAGAAATATGGTTTGGTCATAAAAGAGGTCTACGCAACCTAATATCTCAGATACTGATGCGCAAAGTGTTCTTCCGGGTGTTAAGCCTAAGAATACGTAGTTAACCATTAAATGTCCAGATCGAAAAGCTTGCAAGCAGGATTGTCGACACGAAACCCATTTTATGGTTCAAAAATCTTTTTACTGTAAAACGAGTTGAAGCACAATAAGTGAATAATAGTACCCAGGCTCCCAAGGGCAATCGAGTTTGCCTGTTGTTGGGTTAGGTGAGGGCGAGTAAGAGAAAACACATACGGCTGACATCTACTGACGTAAGACATCACGGCAGCTGTAATTACTGCAAATACCTAACTCTACGACATCAATTTGGTTTGTTAATAAACATCTTAACGTGACTGGGCACACAGCTTAACAGTGAATGCTGTCCTAGCAATAGAACGTGTTTTTACCTCCCGACTGGGATTATTAAACGAAATGTAGCTGACCTGGACAGAAACTCGCCATCCCTGCAGAACGTTTGGAAAAACGGGAATTGGTACAGATAATAGAGGCACACATGCAATCCGCTGTAAACGAGGAGAAAAATCCGTAAGGATGCAAACGGGATAGGGTTGATTTTCTTTCGGCAAGCCCAATAGGTGCTGATCCCGAGGAATGAAAGCAAATATACCGACGACAGGATGGATGGAGACGATATACCTGTCACACAAATTAGCAACACTGTTATCAGCAAACATAAGTTGTCCACGGCCCAAGCACGCCACAGCTTTCGACGCTCGTCGTCCCAATCACGGATAAAAGGGAGACTCGTCACATGCTCCCAATTTGGTGGAAGAATGCTTGAAGGTTTTCTCATATCGAAAGCACAGTTGTTTCTGGGGAGAAGCACAGGATGGGTATCAATCGAGATGGCATTTGGGGACTGATACGGTGCTCGATTGCTGGGTTCAGACTGAAGTGTTGAAAGAGTGGAGCGGTTTCTATTATGAACGCGGTTACCACGGCGATTCAAGTAAACCAAAATACCAACCGCTGTGGCCAAGATGACTATATCGGGCAAAACCAATCGCAGTGCGCGGTAAAGAGGTACTCCGTTCAACCTGAAAAAATAGTACTTAAATGAATTTAATAGCGTAAATTGCAAACCTCTGAACGCCAATTTGTGCAGCAACCTCAACTTCCTCACCTGAGTTGAAAGTAAATTAGAAAATGTAAAAGACTCACATGACGTTAGCGCGTCGTCGTAAGGAGGAGCAACAGCCAATACAATGTGAAGTGTTGGATGCGACAGCGTGAAAATGCAACTGAGAGTGATCAGCAGAATGAGGAAAATCTGTATTTTAGCTAAGAAGCAGTTAGATTCGAAATACGGTAACCTACATTTCGCTGAATTTGGCGCCGGGTGTGGCAATAAAGGGCAAGCGAGCAAAAACACAAGGTAGATAAAGGAAAACCCATTGTATCGGACAATCGTAACTTTACGAAAATAAGGTAAGGTAAGTGTACTTACCTAAGAATAGTACAGCCGGCAGGAGAACCCTTAAAAGAACAGTATCCGATATCGCCATCAGGATAATTAGTGGTAAACACTCAGTCGATCAGTCGAGCGCATAGTAGGTAAACAGCCATGACCAGAAACGTCCATATCCTTTAGATCAGTATGCATGAGAACATTGAGTGCTAGATTTCCAGTAATGCATGGAAACCCCGTAACCTCAATAGCAAAAGGAAAACGTTAGGGTAGAACAAACCTGATGAATTAAACAGTTACACATCATCATAATCACGTCAGCAGCCATGAGCCTGACCAAAAGGTACTGTGGCTCCGGCTGCCACTTACCTCAAGAGTAATGTGCAATATCCCAGAAGAAGAGAAACGCTACTAAGAATTTTGAAAATTATTAAAAAGAGTCTAAGCGGAAGAACTAGAAATGGTATGGATACAGGTACACCAATGACTGCGACACACCGCCATCTCGGATAGCGTCTCCAACCAACGGTTTTAGTTATCACGAGGACCCCATTCAGGCAGGCGACACCTACCCAGTTTGCTCAGTGGAGCAGTCAGGGTCTTCATATTTCGTGACCACGTTGTTGCTTGACCACCACGCGGTTTTACCCAACTGTTGGTGACCCCAGTATATAATTCCCGGTACGGTCAACGATCAGATGAAATACGGAATACGTGACTCAATCATCGCAAGCTGTGCACCGTGATTAACTGACCAATTGATCGAGCATCCCGAGCGTTTCGGAATACGCGCAGGAGAAAGGCCGTATTTCTCACGTAATCAGTCCATATAATGCGGTCTAATTGGCGGAGACAACGGTGGTCAAATACAGGAATACCTGTTGACATCTTCGTGCAAACATGCCACATCTCCGAAAAAGATGGAACGCACACAAGCATTAAATACTCTTCCTTTCAACGACAACCCAACGTCCTTCCGACAACATAGATGACGCAATTTGGCAAAGGCAACTCGTACCTTTGCTAGCCTTGCTGATATCTCATCAGCACTAATACACGCTGACGAGATAGTGCTACTCAATTGGGTGAAACTGTTCACAGTCTCAAGCAGATTACTTGCAATGAAGAAAGTAGGAGTGGAAATGCCTCAGTCTTGAAACAGCCCTTTGAACTTTGAAGGTGCGAAGCGCATTCCATAAAAACCAGCTCAGTCAATCACCCTGTCCAACATGGTCAGCATCTCTTTGGCAGAGGAGCTAAGTAAGACAATGACATCCGTACGCTCCATGTCAGTCAAACAAGCACCAGAATGAAGCTCAACACCAAGTTCACTGAACTCCTTAAGTGCATCCTGCAAAACGTCGCCCATGACAAAATTGAACAGGAAGGGAGAAATCGGACACCCCTGGCGAACAACACTGGAAGTGATGAACGCCCGAAAAAGGTTGGCCATAAAATTTCACCCTGCTTACCGATTCAGTATACAGTTATCCCCACAAAGTCAGGTATTTCCCTGGTAATTCTTTGCGAAGAAGACAGCTCCAGAGAACGTTATGAGCAACTGAATCGAAAGCAGCATTTAGGTCTAAAAAGACCAAGACCGTCGACTGCTCATAAGAGTGCCGATGTTCCAAGATCAGTCGCAAGGTAAAATGTGATCAATGCATCCCCGACCGGATCAGAATTCTGCCTGTTCTTCGCGTATCTAACAATCTCTGGGCTTAATGAGCCGACGTAAAATAAGGCCAGTGAGCATCCAGAACACAACAGACACAAAACTGATACCTCTCTCCACCATCTTCGAAAGGAGAACGAAAGAGGAGGTCTGGTCCAACAGACTTATTATGCTTCAATAACTTGAGCTCCAGGACCACTTCTGCTTCCGACGGAGGACAGTCTGGAATGTAATAACTGACCAATGCGGGTCTTGTCGTCCACATGATCTGGCTGTGACCAGCTGAACTGTTCTTCAAAATGTTCAGCCCATCTATCATTTCTGGTAATAGGTGAACAATCTTTTTCACATATGGTCTCACTTACGCCGACTCGACGGCCAGTACAACAATGGATCAGGGGAAAAAAGCCTTCCGCTATTCCCATATGAGAAGGCTCTTTTCATCTCCTTCGATGGTTCGACCAAGTAGTGCTCACGGTCTTTGCGCAAGCTTTTAGTAGGCTTGCGTTTAAGTTCTCGACGGTCGTCATCATATTCATAACCAGGTGGGATCGAGCTTGAGGTTTATCAACGTGACGGGGATCCAGTTCCGTCAAAACTGAACAGCTCCTTCGGAACATGCCTGTTCACAACATGCTTTTATAGCTGCGGCGATTTGTTTCCAGTGTTTGCTAGGATCCTTCATCTGACTTGAACTGGGCAACTTGTTCAACAGCGCCTCCTGGTAAGCGTTCTTCACACTCCCATCGCCCGAATGTCAGTTAAGCATCTTGCATTTACGAGAGTATGTCCTCTGGGCAAATGACAAAACAAAACCGTCATGCACAATAGCATGGTCCGAGTCCAGGTGGTTGCCCAAAACACATGACAGTCTTTAACAGAGTGACGTCACCTGTAACTGATTGCTACGTGATCCAACTGTGTCCACGGCCGATCAGCACACGGAGATCTCCATGCAACACAATGCTTCTCCCTGTATTGCGATGCGGTGCTCTAAATATACAGACCGTGAGATGCGCACAGCTGCAGCAGTCTTTCGCCACTGTTAGTGCGTTGTGCCCGAACACCAAACATACCTCCCAGCCGCTTCTCGACCGAGCTGAGCATTAAAATCGCTCGCTAGTAGAATGATGTCTGAGTGTTTAGTTTGCCTCAGAAGGTCAACGACGGCATCAAAGAACGCATCCTTGGTAGCTCCGAACAGCGATTCGTTGGAACGTACGCCGATATAATGAATACACAACGATGTTCTGATTTGCGTCGATAGACTTTAACCGCCGTATTGAGTCTGACAGCGCACAAGCGACTGTTCACTGAAATCCAATCAGGCAAACAATGCTCTGCTCTGGGATTCAGTGCGATTCCCACTCCCGTTTGACCACGAGATTCAGCTTCAGCGTCACCAGAAACCCTGACAGAGAAGCGCTTCTTTATCGTCAATTATTTAGAGGTGACCTCAAGTGGATGATGGTCCTAGAATCGTAGATTCTCGTCTCCGACACACAGCACACATCAATACCCAGAGTAGCTTGCTGACCGACTTGTCGGAGAGCGCGGACATTGAAGGCGCCAATGTTTACCAGTCGTCTTGGCCTCAGAAAACAATTATCGCCCGAAGACATATGGAAGGTAGAATGAATAAGGGGTAAAATAGTAGGAGAAAGTCGAGATCGGTTAATAATGTCACCGTGCGGAGAACGACAACTTCTGATACTTCCTGATCGTTTATGCCGCGGAAGGGGGCTGACTTGGGGGACCTCACCCCGACTCTCTGACTCAAAAGTTTGACCTGCGAGAAAACAGGACACAGGGTTTTCTTGGGGGACCCCACCCGGAGCCTATGACTCAAGAGTCTGACTCACTTGGCTGTGAGGGGCTTGCCTAGCGCAAGGATGCAGTGAATAATACATTGATATCTGATGTTGAGCACTGCTGCGCGCAATGTATGTGCTCGAAGCTACATCAAGCTTTTGAGAGATGCCAAATGTCTTCCGACCGTATTGGATAATACGCCGGCGGTCACGGTCAACCGTTGGGCAATCGGAGTGCTCTTTGTTTGAGGGTACATTTTCTAACCCCCTTCTTCCTGATACGGAAGACAATAGTTCCGCAACTATGAAAATAGTTCCGCTGTGTGCCCATAGGATCGTGCCTCACTACCTAAGCACTCCTTCCTGATACGGAAGTCAACAGTGCCACAACCATGAGATTAATTCTGTTGTATGCTGATGGGATCGTGCCTCACTGCCTAAGCACTCCTACGCGGTCAGTAGTGCGACATACAATCCTACGAGTGTAACTGCTTTTCGTCTGAATGCTCCCATTTGACCTGTCTGACAAGGTTGCACCTGGAAGGACCGCAGTCCTAGTCAGCATAGCCCGCCGGACCGAAACAGCACGCAAGCCTGACCACCTCGCCAAGATAGCAGTATAGGTATAATGCCAATACCAACATCAACCCATGCCATAATATCCAAAGGAAATTCCCGAAGCTGAAAATGGTGAGAATCTTGAAAGTAAAATTCTTCAGTGGAGAGGGCTCAATCCATGAATTCAATCCATGCTAGATTTTCAAACGAACGTGAAGAAACGGTGACACTGCATCAGCTGACCTCTCCCAATCATAACGGAAGCCAGAAAACAAGATAATAACCAATATCCCGAAGAGCCGAATGTGTTGAGCGATTATGTATGTCGGATCGTAGCAGGCGACTTACACGAGTTTCTCGGCGATTTCAGCGATCAATACATGGGTTCGAGATTGGAGTATCATCATCATCATCATCATCATCATAGACAGCAATAGATCAGTGGTTCACACTGATGCTTAACTGCCACACAACCATGAAGAAGAAGAAACAAACCCTGTTTAGGAAGAGAGGAGAAAAAAGAGGGAGGGGAGGGGACCTAACCACTAAAAAAGAGCTACGTCTACACTCAAACATACAACATCAAGGCGCCTACACCTTGCAAACAAACAACCGAGCTGTAA
>JTDE01001162.1:0-16232 GCA_014338405.1 Paragonimus skrjabini miyazakii
TCACATCGTGACAGTCAAATGGTCCGATTTTTGGATATTTTTTCGCTAATTTGCGCCTTATGGTTGGTTTCCAAACGTGCTTGGAAAGGATGTTTTAGTTCGATGCCAAACAGGCTTTGCTTTCCAAACATTCAGATTTCGCGCCAACTGCTCGTTCACTCAGAGCTAATTATATGGGGAAGTCAGTGGTCGAATTTTTGCGAATGATCTATTTTGAATTCGGGCTATCCAAAAACAATGGTGTCATTTCACAGCATTCGGTAGAACAATAAGGCCTCCTACTCCATAACGTCAATTTAAACGTTTTCTGAAACAGAAACACTTTTAACACCATTGATGGCCTTTACGTTTGGTTTGCTCGGAAGTCACAGTCCGTTCAAGATTCTAAAATGAGAAAAGCTCAAATTAGTACAATCGAATAAAAATATTGCACTCAGCCAGTAAATTTTGAGTTGTATATTATGAAATGGCAATATTTAAATTCGCACGTACATACGACGAATAAAATGAGCGTTCTAGGTCTTGCGTGCTAATGCTTTTCTCGAATGTATTATCAACCATCTGTCAATCACAAAGGGAGTGGGAAAATTAATGGAGAATTGACACTGGGTTTAGACATTGCAACAAACAGCGTTTCTCACTAAAGTGGGTAGCGAGTGTCTATTACATAAATACAATGAGAAAATCTGTCATTGGTTGAACAATGTCTACGAATTTACTTATAGATGCCTACATTGGTTGAACAGAGAAACAGCCTCGTCATCCGAATCTGATACATAGACAACCGTGAACATAACAATGTTACATAGTCAAATTAAAATTCAGTATCGTGAGTTGCTCGATGTTTTCTAAGCTATCTATCCCAGATCAATCTAGGTAATCTTGCTCACATCCCGTGCGCTACTGAGATTACTTTTTATCACGTAGACGATAACATCTCTGTTGGTACAGAAAATCCCTGTCACATGCCGTCTACCTAAACTGTAACTTAGCTATGGTAGCCTAAAAGCGTTGAACGCTAATTTGGATTGACGTATGCAATTACCTCCGTTCGTTTTGCAATGTCCCCTTTTGACTGTTGCTATGCTATTATTGTATAACGTGCACCTTCGTTTACGGGTAGTATAGTGCGTGCATTCTGGAACTGAAGGACAGGTCTCAACGTTAAGAGGGTGACGGATCAGAAGCGACTATTGGAAGCGTACGTATGCACACTGAGGAACGCGTCACCAAGGCGAATGACTGCACTGTTGACTAATGTGTAAGAATACACCTTACCCATGCAAATGAGTGCACGTGTTCGCTGTTCCATGTTTCCGCATAACTTGTGAGGGATTTCTCGCAGCAACCCACTCCGCAAGTCAGCCGTCTTTTGCGGTCACAACAATTGTTGTCATGACTAAAGCAAGGATGAAGATACTCTGACCGCAGCTGTTCGACGATGAAAACGCTCGGGCGTTCCTGGAAGACTTCGAGGACGTGGCCGAAGTGGTCAGAGTCAAAGCCGACTGTGGGAAGTTGGCTGTCTTCAGGACGCTAGTGAAGGCAGAGTAAAGGGTGTGCTGAACACAGCGCAAAGAGGCCCTGTGATGATGGAATGGGCCGCTGTGAATGAGGCACTGGTGGCTGCGTTTGACAGCCCGGCCGACCGCCAGGAGGCTATGCGGTGTTTCAAAGCGGCCACGCGCGGATCCATCCTTGTTCGCCGCCACTTTGCAAGTATTGTTGGACAGGCCACTACCACACGTGGATCATGGGTCACGACGGTAGTTGTCGGTGGAGCAGTTTGTTGAAGGTCTCCTGATGGCACTTCACGACCAAATCCTCATTGCTCGTGTCACCGGTGGATGGATCTTGATGAGCTCGCGGAGGTGACGCGCGAGTTTTGATTTATGTCTGTGGTTTCGGTGAATACAGACGACAACGCGGACAAGACATTAAAATAAACGCAGAAGGCAATGGAGCGGCTGGTAGCGGATGTGGCTGCACTGTGAACAGCATCACGGAGGAGCAGTAGACAAAGAAGCTGCCGAGAGATGTGGTGAGAAAGAACATTGGAAGAAGGATTGCCCAACTTGATGGTTTAGGAGGTCTAAAAAATAAAGTATTCCATGATTGTTGTTTTTGTTTGACGGATCAACTAGTAGTGGAAGCTATTGAGAGGGATGCCGTAAGTACGATTTAAATTTGACGAGGAGATACAACAATGTTTGGTCGATACGGAGATGGCTATTTCGTTGATTGCTGGTAGATGAAGGCAAAACCTAGAGCCGGCATCTGTGATTATCAGGACAGCTGGAGGTCGTAACCCGCTAGTTGATGGCGTGAAAGAATGCGGGGTACGTGTTGGCACTTGTATCATGAAGCACCGTTCCATTGTGTCTCCAGAAATTAGGCCAACAATTCTCTGAGCTGGTTTTCTCGATGCAGTCGATACCGTGATTGACTTAAAGCCCAAAAACCTGTCAACCAGGTATGGTTTCCTGACACACAGGATTACAGCAGAATAGCGTCAGTCAACTATGCACAGCTAAAGCTCCCTTGCCCCAGTCCACGGTCGAGAAATATGCTGAGTTATTCATGAACGATCCTGGTAGGCCGTTTGCCGCGTTCAGGCATGCCGTTTCTGTCGCTGGTTCGAATTCGGCCGAATCCCAGATTTTTCGCAGTTGGGTTTCATCTAAATTATGATACCTGCCACATCACTCATAAGTAACTGTAGAATATATCTGTCGATCGACGAATTCGCTTAAACGGTTTGGCATATCCGTCAACAAATCTGCCGATACAGTCCGACCTCTTTACTGGCACCAGCACTTAGTCTACCGATCTAAAACTCATTAAAAGCTATTAACCATAGCTCCCCAGTGACGCTACCTCGTGGGAAAAAACCCTGAAGTTGCGAGCTTAACATGATATTGCTGTCGTTGGCTTAGCTATATTTTACCTATTGAAAATGTATTGTAAAGCCTGATGGTTGGCAGTGCTGTGTAACCGGGACCTGAAAAATCATTTTCTGACTTCACGGGGAACCATATCACCTTTGAGTCATTTTAATGTGTCTGAGAAAATCGCCCCTCCACTTTGTTCAACAGTCTGGAGCTGCACACAACCCGCAAACTGTCTTGTTTAAATACGACGCCGACTCACACCTCCGACACATTCGTGATTAACGTTGTACAGTTCGATAGTGAGAACGTCACGAGCATCAGGCGGTCCACCATACGTTGTATGAGACTATGCACGACTGTCTCATTCTCAGTGAGTCCGCGTTCATTCGCGTTTCACTCTAACCATTAACATCATTGAGCTCTGATAACGGAGCTCTCTATGAAGAGTATTGCTGCATGGTTAAGTGTCTTGCTTGGGAGCCTCTACGCTAGTTAATGATCAATATCGGACGGAGGTCGGTCTACACCTGTGTGCCTCTAAATTCGGCTTGTGCTTCATTGGTCTGGAAGATGCACGGAAATTGATGGATCGGTTTTCCGATCAGACATTTGACTGGCTCCTCACTTTTGGCGTCGTTGCTCAGCCAGTTTAACCACTCGATAACGGTTATCTTCATCGCAACACCAAACATTAGTAACTGTACTTCGGAATACTACTGGAACACCTGATGCTGAATTGCGTTCATATCGTCCGATTGGAATCGGACGAGATTGAGCCAGTTTGAATGGTGCCAGCGGGAAGACAGAAGCTTGGCAATAATGTTTGACAAACCACCGCATTAACGCAATTCGTCTTGCTATCACCAAAGTGGACGATGTCAACATATAAACGTAGCACGAGGGTCTTTGAGTAATTCATGCTTAGTTACTTCTTTTCTGGGACATCGACTGTCTAGATGTTCAACGGGGGGTATAAAATAGGCGCCCCTATCTCGAACCCAAAGACTGCCAGGTTACTTTAACGTTTTGAGTAATCGGAAATCAGGCAAGTAAAACAGCATCTTCACATAGATTCTAACAGAACAGTCAAAAATGTTAATGCTCACGATTTATGGCCAGGCGACTTTCTCTTAATTTTATCGGGTGCGTACCACAGAACGGGAGTTTATAAATAAAACAGTGACCAAATATTAAACTAAACATACAAGGGACGCACACGACAGAGCGACCGGCCAATCAGTCAATGATATCGTTACCATGGCAATGCTAGGCCAATAAATGTCTTCCTGTAAACAGAAGTGGACACCATCGTCTCAGAGTAACTGCCTCAGCATATGGTAACCACCGGGGCTTATCAACTGCGTAAACAATTGTGAATGCCTGCGATCCACCTGGCGATGACATCGAGAGATGACGAGCGATCGCTGATGCCGGTGGTTGCAGTGTGCACACATTAGTGTCAGTTTGCACCTGTGCCACATCTTCACCCATGCTGAGATGTGTTCCGAGACCCAAAACTTCAGCTACCGTTCCGTCATGCCAATGTAATCGGCTTGACAACTACATGAACATTGGTAAAGGATACGGGATCTGGTGAACGGAAAAATCTGGGGTTTTAGAGGCGACACTGGAATCCGTTTTGTGGTGTGGGTTAACCCGACCCCTGTGGTATTATACGTTCGTGGTACAGCGGCCCTTATTCGACGTTGTAGCGACGAACTGGCATTACCTCCTTTGAATGGTAGTTGAAAAAAGACTTTCAATTTTGTCACCACCATCACTGTTTACCCGTGGGTTTTCTTTGGAAGCCTGAAAATCAGTGATTGTGGATACCCGTTGTCCAAGAGAACCTGATTAAACAGTTGCAGTTCACTCTGTACTGTCCTGAATGCAAATCTCTCTGGTCGTATTGATTAACGTTTCGATGAGACCTGTTCTATAGTACCTTGGCAGGGAACTGTTGAAGTGTACGTATTAGCCGTTCCATTTGCGACAACCTGATGTTAAACCTAACCGTCAGTCCTTCGTGTAAAACGGATATCCAAGAACGGAAGAGAATGACTGCATTCATGTTCAGAATTTAATGTATTGCTGTCATACGGTCCATTGAATACTGTCAGAATTTCTTTGGCATGTTCTTTACTGTCCGCCACAACTGGCACATCGGAGAAATAACTTCT
Source organism: Paragonimus skrjabini miyazakii (assembly GCA_014338405.1). Classification (NCBI taxonomy): domain Eukaryota; kingdom Metazoa; phylum Platyhelminthes; class Trematoda; order Plagiorchiida; family Troglotrematidae; genus Paragonimus; species Paragonimus skrjabini miyazakii. Next base: position 5,072 of record JTDE01001162.1, read on the forward strand.
TGAGATCGTTTCTCGCGCCTGATTTTCCAGGTGGGCCACAAAACCGTCGTCCAAGATAGATCCCAATAGACTTCCCCATGGCTATGCCATCAGTTTGCCTACAGGAAATCAGGTGGACCAAAAACCCCCTGGTAGAATGAAAATAAAAATGGACTAAGTTGCTTTCTTCGGATACTTTCAACCAACAAAAGCAAGTTCGAAGCAAAATGATTGTCGGCTTAAAACAGTCAAGTGGATCGCGATCGGAAGCTTGTAAAACTGTTCCTGCTAGCAATTCATCGACAGGGTAAGAACGACTTAAAATCAGACGTTCCTTTCACTTACAAACCAACTGCAGGAAGATTTCCCTAAAGCATACCTTTGGGTTTTGTTGTTTACAGTGGAATGTTGCCCATTTTTGAGGATGGCTAACTGTCAGTGGAATTTTTTTCGGAAACTACTTCTCTTTATAGATCTTGTCACCCGTGCACGTTTGCCTACTTCTTTAGTATGGATTTCGAACCAACCTGTACGGCCAAAGAAAACAGAGTACTGCCTATGTTTACTTACGTTGATTGCTGCGTTGTATCGAATCGTTGTGACCACTGTTTGACAGAAGCATGCACAATGCTCAGTGTCTTTTTAATGTTCCTGTTATGGACTACTAAGTTTGGGAACGACGCTATCGTTTTGGTGCATCACATGGATAATGGCACCACTACGTTTCGCCAGCAGATCACCAGATCGAAGCTCTTACCTTGTCAACTTGGACTTACCTACTTAACCCGCTTACTCACTGTCCACGTTCAGCAAACAAACAAACGGATTAGCTGATGAACGCAAGTAGGGTGTAATCATTAGTCGGTAGGTAATTTTTTAGTCCATTAAGCAGTGCGTACGCAACGTGTGCTTCACATTAGGGCATGCGTATAACTGTTGCAGTCAATGAATTAATTTTAACATGATAATGCACCGTTCAAAAATGCATGTAAATTGCGTTGATGGATTAGCAGTTAATTCCGGGAGGTTCGAAACTGGATGCAACCTACAAATGACACTGCTAATAACGATCCGTACACCTTACTCGTAAATAGATTAGTTTAATGCGTCCCCTCAGAAAATGCGATCTATTATCTTACTATATCTAGGACAGTTAGGGTTGTGAAGCAAGATTCTCACGAACCTTAAAATTTGCAACTTCTAGTGCTATTAGTTGCTTAAACTTCTGCCAAAACTCCAGCATCCACTCCACAAAATGTTGCAGTTCGTTTGTCACAATTTGGTTCAATTTCTCCTCTGGAAATAAGCGAGAGAGAAATGTAAAAATTTCAATCACAATCTAAAAAATAGGCACCAGATAAATTTAGATTCCATCTGGTAGTGTTGCTTGTTTCCACTTTCTTTTTCTGCACGTGTTTTTTACTGAGGTTTATCTATCTCGGCCTTTCGGGTGCCACTATAACGTGATCAACTAGGTAAGGTGAGTCAGGCAGGTTGACATTTTTTTAATGTTGAACCTCTTGGTTGGTGAGTTGAGTGCATCTGCAACGCTAGTTGTCAATACAAATTGTTTGATCAGGTCAAAACGTTTGGACGACATGTGAACATTCAGTTCGCGGTAATTAAACACTAAATTGATATTGAAAACTATTGGGCGCTCACTGAGTGATAGACGAGCAATAAGGAATCCTCGAAATGGTCTGGGTGATCGACTGTTCAGGCAGGATTTACTAAGTCGTTTGTGCTGCAATCCACCAACATCGTCGCTGAACCTTGAAGTTGGAATGCAGATAATTAGTTTATAGATACGCTCATTTAGACCCAATTGTGAAAAGTCTGAGTTTCAGCTGGGCTCAGGCCAGTGATTATCACTTCCCTACAACGCTTTCTTTCTTTGGTACATACCATCTGACACTCTAAGATGGCTGAGTAGGTCCAAGTGTGTGGTTTATGAACTCCTGACGTGGCTTTGTGATTCAACTATTAGAGTGTGACGGTACTGGTGTTGGTCCGAGTTCGGCTGAGACCACGATTTTTTAGAATTTGGTATCTAAGATTGTTGTCATATTAGCTCATATCCACGACTTCATTATCGGAAAGTATACTTCAGTTTGAAATTTTTATATTTGGTTAACCAGCTAAACAATGCTGTCGTTCATTGAGTAACTCAGCGGCTTAGTTTACCTACAATAGTACAGCAGTCATACAATGTACGTTTGAATCTTCGTTCTACTAGAACATTTGACAACGCAATATGCTTTAATGTGCCCGCCTTCCATGTGGCTCCATTTTGACACCAACCTGTAGGCTGGTTCACCATGTTCACACAAATATCTCATGAAATTAGACTGAAATAACTTACTAGCGAAGTTAAAACATATAGATTGAACATCACTCACAATTAATTGCAGCTGTCGCATTCCCACAGACTTTCCAGTCGGCCCCTTTCGAAAAGAGGCATTAGACTCGAGTTCTGCCCTGATTAGAGCTCGTCAGTAGTGCATATCCTTGCAACTGCCGGGACTTGAACCACGGACACGCTGTTCATGAAGCAACCGTGTTTACCACTGCACCATTGACCTCACATTAGGCACGACCGAATTATCATATGTGAACACTCAACCACTTTCGCTTGTGAACAGTGATCAGGTTGCGTGATCGCCTCGAGAGGAGACACAGTTACTGTCTATTAACTCCAATCGATGACCCCTCTACTAGAACTTCTCTCCAAGTTGAAATCACTGACTTGACTAGAGAAGTCCTAGTCGAGGGGTGATCGATTGGAGGCGATCGGGCAACCTGACCATTACTCACAAGCGAAAGTGGTTGAGCTTTCACATATGATAATTCGGTCGTGCCTAATGTGAGGTCAGTGGCGCAGTGGTAAACACGGTTGCCTCATGAACAGCGTGTCCGTGGTTCAAGTCCCGGCAGTTACAAGGATATGCACTACTGACGAGCTCTAATCCGAGCAGAACTCGAGTCTAATGCTTCTTTTCGAAAGGGGCCGACTGGAAAGTCTATAGGAATGGGACAGCTGCAATCAATTGTGGGTGATGTTCAATCTATATGAACACCAAAATCCCCTACTACTCCAGAAATTAAAGCAGTTAATACACAAGATTTTAGCTGAATAAATAACTTGCCCATACGGAGCAGGACATCTAAAATTTAAAAACCGAATTATTAGGTTATATCTCTTTATTTCGTTATAGACTTTAGTACAGATGCTGTTCAGTGTGATGATGTATTCATCCTGGAGATCACTTAGCCATCAGAGTTTATTCCTTCCTGATAAATGAACAACATCAGTGTGTGCGATAACAGCGTTGGTTTATTGTATCAGTATTCTGGCCTAAATGTTAACATACATTTTGTATCTCAGTGACTAGGCCGTTTTGTATACTCTACATATCCTGTCCGGGTTTTATTTCTTAGACGGATACGGCACTTAATCATTTTCAACTACTGCTGGATGCTATCAATAACAGCACTACTATAATTGTTTCTCATTAGTAGCATTGTTAATGTATGTATTATTATTAGTGGTGTTTTAAACAGCGTCATCACTCATCTTGTTCTTTTGTATCCACTTTATCTTTATAATCGTCACTGCCATGGCATTCTTCCATATCATTACTACCATTATTGTGATCACTATTTCAAACTGAACACATTTAATCGCAGCTCTCACATTTGGATAAGTCGTTCGGTCCGCTCACTTCGTATCACCATTAGTATTATGATCACTGTTCTCATCATCATCATCTTCCTTGCTGTCATCGTATTGATCGTTATCGTTTGTTTTTTTCCTTTTTCTTCTTCATCACGGTTAGAAACGGCTTAGTGATTGCTACTGAAGTTTGACTGTCACACAACTACGACAAGACAGTCCTAGCGTAAACACAAGAAATAAACTGCATCACCGTTACTCATGCTTGGTCTATTACTTTGAATTTCGCATATATATTAAAACAGCTGCATACTGATACAACAGTAAGAAAAGAGCAAGCATGGCAACTAGATGAAAACTCAGACTATCTGGGGTCGTATTTTGTCGATACCTCATCAGTTTCTGTTAAGCAAAGACGATGGAGGTGGCCAATCTTCGTCCACGCAAATTGCATTGCAATATTCCGATGCGAACTGACCACAAGCAGCTTTCTATTGTTTATGTACTTTAAATTAAGCAACTGATTTATCAGAATCTGCATTGAACGGATAAGCATGCGTTTATCGATCAAGAATGAACGCGCTGGCCTGATACAATCCAAAGCTTGCAGAGGAAGAGAAAATGACTGGGATTTCAGCCGACTGTAATGACCTCTATCGACTCTAGTTTAACAGCATGTTAGCAGAAATGTTCATTTCTCCAGTACGCTCGTTCAACCAGATTATCACTGCCCTACGCTGACATTGTCCTTGTTTATCATTCTTCTAAATGTGTCAGGCGTAATCCAACTAACGAAATGTTTTATTAATTCAAGTGCTTTTTTAACATCATAAAGCGAAATCTGCAATTGTATTTGGAAACAACTCATTTCCGTCAGCGAATCTGGTTAGTAAACGAGACGTTATCGATATCATTGATTTCACTGCAAGTTACGTCCCCTGCAATTTTTCAGCATAGCAATCATCTAAGTTTATTGTATCAGTCTCGTCATCGACCGTACTGACGGGCTGTTTAATGAGTATAGATATCTTCACGGTACTTCACGCACTAAAGTAATACCACTACTGCTCATCAGTAATCAAAATACCGCCCAACAGTTTAATGATCTTTTGAGTTCAGCTGGCAGAAACGTCCAATCGGGGGGGGGGGTCATCGATTGGAGTTAACAGGACAATAACTGTGTCTCCTCTCGAGGTGATCGGACAACATGATCGCTACTGACAAGCGAAAGTGGTTGAGCGTACACATTTGATAATTCAGTCGTGCCTAATAGGAGGTCAATGGCGCGGTGGGCAACACGGTTGCCTTATGAAACCGTGGCCGGCCTTCTAGTCCCGGCAGTGATAAGCTCTAATCAGAGCGAAACTCGAATCTGGTGCTTTTTTTCGAAAGGGGTCAATTGGAGAGTCTATGAGAATGCGAAAATTGCGATCAGTTTTGGGTGGTGTTCAGTCCATATGAAAACCATAGTCCCCAACTACCCATGAACAATACAATGCTGATAACATTATGTATGTAAATGATATTCCAGTCGTCTATATCCACTGTGTTCTAAACGGCTAGTTGACAACTACGAGACTAAATATATGGAACCGTTGCTGTTAAATAGGAAATCAGGTGTGAGTGTTTGTTTGTATACTGACGCAATAGTCAGAAGTTTTTCTTGATATATAAGTGGGATCTTCATTACCTTGAAAAATAGGAATGGTTAGTTGTGGTCGTTACTTTTCCGTATCCCCCTTCACATCTGCGACCAAGGTTCGATGGTGCGTACCAACGAACCCTGTCTACAGTAGTGTTACTTTCACAGATGAGCAGGGATAAAAGCGACCGCAAACCCAAAACTCATGAAGCGTTGGAATTGTGATTGCGGCAACTTGGTTATGGTGTCAAACAGTAATTAATGACTAACAACTCAAACAATTAACAGAGGCATTAAACTCAATCATTATGACTCGTACGTTACTCCAGAGTAAAGTAGTCTGTTCCGATCGCATTTTGGCTTTTGGTCACCGTTTCTATCCGCCTATTATCTGCTTTAACCAGTCTTGACCAACCAGTGGATCAAAATGGAGCCAGGGCGGAACCTACGTTTAGTGAGTATTCACCACATAAAATAACTGATAACTGATTAGAACCAATTGTTACTGGCTAAAACCGGTGGCCGTGAGATGAAGAACGATGAGAAAAGAACAAGTTCTAAACGAAAAACATATAACCTTCTGCTCACAGAACAACAAGTGCAGTTACCCATTGAGTAACAGGCTTTGACAACCTGTAGTGCTTTCCCATATATCCTCATTAGACGTGCTGTTTTTGACGGAATTGTATTATTACAGTTGTGTATGTGATTTCCGCTGGAATGCAGTTGTTTACGGACAAGCAAGCAAACTGAATAAACTATTAATTTCATAACATCACCAACGTTTTAATGGCGACTAATATGCACCATCTAGTACTGTCATACTTGAATGAAACGAGACAACGATGTGCATATCGCTTAAATGAAACAAACATGCATACAACGGTAACACAGCAATGAAACTAACCTTTTTCAAGTGTTCGCGAATAAACTGAATACATATACAGATGTAATGAATATTTGCATGAGCATGTCTAGGATGCAAGTAGACACTTGTTAATCTTTTTGATCATGAATTGCTGTCTTCAGTTAAGCTCTATAACCTGAAATCACGAATGCAATTTCAAATTGGGCGCCCCTTATCGAACACAATGAGATAAACATTGTCTTGATTACTGTTGCTCGATCTATAGTAGTCTACCAAGGATCCATTGTTCTTCTTCTGTGAGTAATTCATTGTAATGGTATTTTGAAATAGGCTATCCGTATGTCTCTCTATACCGAACTGCAGTCTATCTGTAGTTATGAAGCTGCTAATCCAGCCAGTGTGTGATAATAGTCATGTAAAGCCACAGATTGGAAAATTCGATCTGCATACCGACTAGCATTATTGTCATAAATGAAAGGAATGCTAACCTGATTCAGTTGTCTGCATTTATGTGAATTCACTAACCTTGACTTGAGGTTTGGGGTGCTACAAAACAAAGCAGACTAGCAATTTTCAAAATCGGTCGACCCGTATTAAGGAAGCTTAAATCAAGATGCTATTGTGGTCACTCAGGAGGGAAATCAAAAAAGAAGCTATAACTACCACCTCACCAGAGTTAGCATTTCCTTATCATTGTCAATTCAATGTGAGCACGAAGACAGACTATCCTGCTTGCCATCCGGCTTATCGTAAACCAATATAAAAAGAACAATGATGGAACTTATAAGTTTATTTCTTGTTGCATGCAAAAAATCCATTGGAAGGCACATCATTTTACAGTATCGCTTAAAGATCTCGCATAACAGCGAATTCTGAAGCCTTTCAGAAGCGTCATAGTCTTCATTATCAACACTGGATGGTAATGTATCGGTGGTTAACAGTGATCAATAATTGTCCACCAATCGGAGGACGAAAAAAAGCTAATTCAAAATTAGGAACAGAGTAAACTCAGTTAATAAAAATCAGTCAAAATTCAAACAATCTACTTTGAGTACGACCGATGATGCTTAGAGTTATTCGTTCGTCACACCTGGAAGATCAGTGGTAGCACTGGAGACAACGGTGTGTCACAATACGAAACTTTGAGTACAAAATGCATTATATTCGCAAAACTGGTAAAATCATGCTGTCACCGAAACAACCTGCAGGACCCAGCGGTTGTGCGTCTTCAGGGTTGGCGGATGGTTTTGTCAACTTGATACAGCCATCTCTGTCAACTGAAGCTTACTGCAAGCAATCAACTGACTTACAAGTCAGTATAGCACAGCTATCACTGTCCTATCTCACTACTATACATATTGAGACCATATGCTATTAGTATTAACGCTTACTTCCGGGTACCGATCCACTACGTAATATGTGTCGAATACCGCTCATTCAGTCAGTCAACCTTTTACCCGATTCAACATAATTTCATCAAGCTCGGTATGCTGACCATCAGACACCAAATTTGGAAGGCCGACTGCAATGTAGAAGACTAACTGGTTAATTACAATTCCACCAAGACGAGAGAGTAAATGTGGAGACCCAAAAGTCAGCGATAACACGGACATTCCATATTACACCGTCGTGGCAATCTAGTCCATACGAAGGTTGCTATCGGTTCAATCTTTAGCCAACGTCGTCTGTGGTTCTAGCTAAAGGAACAGGAACACTTGCTATCAATATTGTGTGTCCAAAAGGACTGGATATTTCAATGTCAACAGTGTTTTGTGCACCTAAGAAGTGAATTTTCAGTTTTTTACATACTTACATCTACAGTAAAATGGGAGACGATTAACTGTGTGTGCCTGATTCACGAAATAACACGCATAATTGAAATTGGGGAAAGCTTAAGAAACACGGTCGCAGTCGGTATCAGTTGTAAAAACTGCTGTTTCATTTTTGAAGTTATTTCAAGAATAAGAAAGTTGAGTTCGTGTACAAATCGAGCTAAACGAGAAATGACGAAAGAATTATCAGACCGAGAAAGCGCAAACAGATGTTTGTACCGGAATTTATTGGAAGATGTAGTAATATACTTGGCGAGATCCGGATAAGGAGAGCGGGTTGTGTGAGATAGGACTTTTTCTGAAAAGAGTTCGTACGTTTCAAAATGATGTGAAACGATAAAATTAACGAACTGTTTACGACGAAAGCGACTGCAATGGAATAGACGTTTTAGGGATCTGACAAAAGTAAGAAGTCATTCGACAAAAATACAGGGAGAACAAGTGAACAATACATCCAGTGATGGAACACACACGCTTTGAGAAATCGATTAATCAAGTGGTGTGAAATAGAGGGATAGGTTAATGGTTAACGTAGCTCTCAGACTCAAGTGAAAACATCCACATCGTGACCTGACCATGTCATGCTGTTATCCACAACCATCCTAAGACAGTTAACTGAGAATAGTCTCTGGCACAGCCTGGTACAGGATTCTTAGTCAGTCACGACGACAGCTGCTCCTTTTCAGAGCTAATTCATGCCAAATACCTCGTACATTGTTTGCACAAATATGTGCGGTAACCGGGACACGGTATCTAGTCTCGTCAGATTAGCGGTACGTTGTTCCCTTACTTGTGTGCCACGTGTGTGATCTAGTTACAGTACCATAATTCGCCCAGAACAAGCTGGGGGGTGGCAATTGTCTGGTAAATTGAATTGAAGAAAGTGTGATCCAGCATAACTCAGCGTAAGAAAAGTCAGTCAGTTGGTCGGAGAAATAGATATACAGACAGATGGATAGGCAGACAGAACGAACTAACCATCCAATGACCCACAATTCCGACGTCCATTCGGTGAAATGAAAGTATCGATTATAAACCGTCATCGGTCATTGACACGTTCAGTTTGCACAGTTAGTTTTCGATCATACATTGCGTAGGTTATAGATACGTTTCGTCCATGAATGCAGCTGTTCGTTATCCATCGTCCGGTGAAAAAAATCATCGTGATCACGCAATCTGTTAGGGAAATATCGTATTTTTGCTTCGTACATTTGCACTCATCGTCGCACACTGGTTCCCAGTCTAGCATTATCTTTCAAGCGCTGAAACGGGTGCAGGGATGTGTGTGAACATCTGGGTGTTATCGATCGTGGACTGCGGTGGCTAAAACACTGGGACGATGGGGCCGAGCGGCTAGATCAGAAATGCGCGTACATCCCCGTGCCAATTTTTCTGGCTGTGGTTACAGCGCTGTTTTATGGCCGTTTGCTCATCCGACTCGGTTAGGAGGCATGTTTGTTGGGTAAGCCCTTTTGTTTGGACTCCGGATTTTGTATCTGGGACTATCCATACATGTCGAAAGGGGTGACTGTGGCCACCTCCCCCGTCATACCGCTCTGGGCTGGTAACGGTAACCTCCATTCGGTGACCGGTCGCGTGATCATACGTACCATAACCACGTCATTTACTCTTCACACAGCTAAAACGCTGGTCCAATGCCTACGATAGCAGTGATTCAATTGGCAATCATGTGCGTGCACTAATCCGGCCACGCTTACTTACCTGCTGCCTTACACACTAGCTAAGCGTTCCGATTCTCCCTTTGCTCCCACTGCTTTCAGTACCCAGTTTCCATGTACATTTTCAGTCTGACCGGTACAACGAAGAGTAAGTTGCACTGATTTTAAGCTGGTTTTGGCTTCGTGTTCGAAGGAATGCAGATTACTATTCGTGTTCCAGTCCCAAATTTTACCGTTCTGTCCGAAAGAGGATCTGATGTGGGCAGGATATAACGAGTTGGCGGTGTTCGTTTCGATTTTCGAACAAACGTCGTGATTCTACTTCGTTCATTCTCTTTAAATTAAACATCCGTCGCCTTCAGTTAACCACATCTCCATCTCCTTGAGGATTTTTGTGTTAACTTTAAGGTTTTGTGTTTGGAATGTCAAAGGACCAGATACATCACATTCCTTTGATGATTTACTCGACGACTGAGACGCTTTTCCCACCTGTTGTTGTTGTAGTGTCGTAGCAAAACCCAGTTGTGCACAGTCTTTCAGAATAGGTTACGTATCATAATATCAACATAGATAAACTGATACGCCGGTTGTAAATTGGAATCTCGGATTATATTTCAACGTCATAGATCATGTTGAATAAAGCGATAACAAGCATCGAAACTTAATCCTGAACGTCCGATAGGTCCTTGACATTTAAAGCGACTCACCGTGTATCATCATTGCTAAAGAAGAGCAACAGGAAAATAGCATGTAACCAGTTTATCAACAAAGGTACACACGTCCGCTTCTTGAAGAAAACGAGAGATGTTGCATGTTTGAAGAGCTCAACTATCGTCCTACGGTACTCAACGTAAGACACTTGGGTATTCAGTAGTGTGCATCTCGAAGCGGGTGAAAATAGCTTTGGGTCTCTAGTGGTTATGAGTTAAGACACATCATATCTATGAAATTTTCAACATCGCACTTTGTGGCAGTCTGACGCAGACACGGTTGCATTCAACCACGTATAATAAACCACAGCAGTTGCACCATACCGAGAAACCCCATCTGCAACGAGCAATTATGTGGCCCAATTTCCATAGGGAAAATGCTCCTCAACAACGACCACTATACCATTTTGCGTATCTGTTTCCATTTTAGTCACAAGATTTTCCATTTCATGCAAAACCAAATCACTTTGGAGCATTAGGATTTCCATGTTAAAAGCTTGGACGTGACTGCTAGAACGCGATTGGTCCAACTAACCGGAAGAGACAACCAATCTTAATTAGACCACTTCAGATTGGCTACTTTGATAGAGGAAGTGGTACGGGTTATGCAAGGGACGTCAGCGGCTTTGCTTAATGAGAATGGGGTTAGCGGTCACAGTGGAGCACAGATCATCTGACCCTGTCCCAACTAATTCATCAAACTGCGGACCGTATTGGTATAGTTCGAGAAAGAAGCCTGTGTCATCACCCACTATCACTCATTAAATGACGCCCTGGT